>CM033028.1:5000-252500 GCA_019207045.1 Branchiostoma floridae x Branchiostoma belcheri
CTAACCCTAACCCGTACCCTAACCCGTACCCTAACCCTAACCCTAACCCTAACCCTAACCCTAACCCGTACCCTAACCCTAACCCTAACCCTAACCCTAACCCTAACCCGTACCCTAACCCTAACCCTAACCCTAACCCTAACCCGTACCCTAACCCTAACCCTAACCCGTACCCTAACCCTAACCCTAACCCTAACCCTAACCCTAACCCTAACCCTAACCCTAACCCTAACCCGTACCCTAACCCTAACCCGTACCCTAACCCGTACCCTAACCCTAACCCGTACCCTAACCCTAACCCGTACCCTAACCCGTACCCTAACCCTAACCCTAACCCTAACCCTAACCCTAACCCTAACCCGTACCCTAACCCTAACCCTAACCCGTACCCTAACCCTAACCCTAACCCGTACCCTAACCCTAACCCTAACCCTAACCCTAACCCTAACCCTAACCCTAACCCTAACCCGTACCCGTACCCTAACCCTAACCCGTACCCTAACCCTAACCCTAACCCGTACCCTAACCCTAACCCTAACCCGTACCCTAACCCTAACCCTAACCCTAACCCTAACCCTAACCCTAACCCTAACCCTAACCCTAACCCGTACCCTAACCCTAACCCGTACCCTAACCCGTACCCTAACCCTAACCCGTACCCTAACCCGTACCCTAACCCTAACCCTAACCCTAACCCTAACCCTAACCCTAACCCGTACCCTAACCCTAACCCTAACCCGTACCCTAACCCTAACCCTAACCCGTACCCTAACCCTAACCCTAACCCTAACCCTAACCCTAACCCTAACCCTAACCCTAACCCGTACCCGTACCCTAACCCTAACCCGTACCCTAACCCTAACCCTAACCCGTACCCTAACCCTAACCCTAACCCGTACCCTAACCCTAACCCTAACCCTAACCCTAACCCTAACCCTAACCCTAACCCTAACCCTAACCCGTACCCTAACCCTAACCCGTACCCTAACCCGTACCCTAACCCTAACCCGTACCCTAACCCGTACCCTAACCCTAACCCGTACCCTAACCCTAACCCGTACCCTAACCCGTACCCTAACCCTAACCCGTACCCTAACCCTAACCCTAACCCGTACCCTAACCCTAACCCTAACCCTAACCCTAACCCGTACCCTAACCCTAACCCTAACCCTAACCCGTACCCTAACCCTAACCCTAACCCTAACCCTAACCCTAACCCGTACCCTAACCCTAACCCGTACCCTAACCCGTACCCTAACCCTAACCCGTACCCTAACCCTAACCCTAACCCTAACCCTAACCCTAACCCTAACCCGTACCCTAACCCGTACCCTAACCCGTACCCTAACCCGTACCCTAACCCGTACCCTAACCCGTACCCTAACCCTAACCCTAACCCTAACCCTAACCCGTACCCTAACCCTAACCCGTACCCTAACCCGTACCCTAACCCTAACCCGTACCCTAACCCGTACCCTAACCCGTACCCTAACCCTAACCCCTAACCCGTACCCTAACCCGTACCCTAACCCGTACCCTAACCCGTACCCTAACCCGTACCCTAACCCGTACCCTAACCCGTACCCTAACCCGTACCCTAACCCTAACCCTAACCCTAACCCTAACCCTAACCCGTACCCTAACCCTAACCCTAACCCTAACCCGTACCCGTACCCTAACCCTAACCCTAACCCGTACCCTAACCCGTACCCTAACCCGTACCCTAACCCTAACCCGTACCCTAACCCGTACCCTAACCCTAACCCTAACCCTAACCCTAACCCTAACCCTAACCCGTACCCTAACCCGTACCCTAACCCTAACCCGTACCCTAACCCGTACCCTAACCCGTACCCTAACCCGTACCCTAACCCTAACCCTAACCCTAACCCTAACCCTAACCCTAACCCTAACCCTAACCCTAACCCTAACCCTAACCCTAACCCTAACCCGTACCCTAACCCGTACCCTAACCCGTACCCTAACCCGTACCCTAACCCGTACTCTAACCCTAACCCTAACCCTAACCCTAACCCGTACCCGTACCCGTACCCGTACCCGTACCCTAACCCTAACCCTAACCCTAACCCGTACCCTAACCCGTACCCGTACCCGTACCCGTACCCGTACCCTAACCCGTACCCTAACCCGTACCCGTACCCGTACCCGTACCCGTACCCGTACCCGTACCCGTACCCGTACCCGTACCCGTACCCGTACCCGTACCCGTACCCTAATCCGTACCCGTACCCGTACCCGTACCCGTACCCGTACCCTAACCAGTACCCTAACCAGTACCCGTACCCTTACCCTAACCCGTACCCGTACCCGTACCCGTACCCTAACCCGTACCCGTACCCGTACCCGTACCCGTACCCGTACCCGTACCAGTACCCATACCCTAACCCGTACCCGTACCCTAACCCGTACCCAACCCTGACCCAACCCTGACCCAACCCGTACCCGTACCCGTACCCGTAACCGTACCGGTACCCGTACCCGTACCCGTACTTTGTGCCGGAATTCGTTGTCAACATGAACTGATCGAAACCAGATGCGAGAAACGCGTGGGCGAGACATTCTTCAGCTGGGGCCCACAGAAGGGTTTTTGACTTACAGAGCTTATCTACGTTTATCGTCAAGTTTCCAAGATTCAAGAAACAAACGAACACAACTTACGCTTGATGTCTAAACTAACATATTGCTTTCGTTGAGAACTGTTAAGCTTTGGTAGAATTTGATATGCCTTTTTGGGTTCCATAAACCCGAACAAGCAACACACTGAATACATCGCAAAATTGTTACTTACAGCTATGTTCTTCAAAATCAGTAATATGCACTGCTGTACACAGAGGGTAACTAAGACGACTTACATGAGAGTTGTCGGCCATAAGAACAGCTCAGAACGGGATCTCAACACTTCTGGGGCAGCCGTGACCTGTGTACCAGGGAATCGTCCTAGGTATAGATGGTTTTCCACGAACATATATCGCGATGAAACAGCCTCCACAATTATATAGGCCCCTCACTAACGCCAGCTTGCGAAATGTCTTCGCCGTACATGACTTCGCTCATACTAAGCCTGCCAAATCGGAATCGGGTGAGTCGCATCCCACAGGCCAGGCCCCATCGCGCGCGAGCGGTAGATATCGCGTTCAAAGTGCAGGTCACTTCAAGCTAGATATTCTGTAGTTTACTTTAAAGACGCAAGGTGGCGTCGCAACAATGTCAGAGGTCAACGGGTGAAAGGTCGCCATGTCGCAGAATGAGCGGGAATACACCGGAAATGGCGGGCAATGGCGAAGGCGAAGTTCTGATACTTAAGTTTTCTTGTGGATGGCGTTCTGCAAACGGCTCCGAAAAGTACAAAGGAGACGCAGGCGGCGGCTTGCCTTTGCAAGAATTCGTCGTCGCCTGCAACGGGCTGCATGGGTTAAAGTAGGAAGCGGCAGACTCATACTGCACCGACAAAGGTTTCGAGAACCTGTAAGGTTCTGTATACAATCAATCAAGGCTAGAAAACCATCAGATGTGACATTTCGTAACATCTGGTATCATACAGTCTATTGATTTATTCGTTCACCAAGTTAACAAAAACCTTACCTCAAGATCTGAAAATTACTCCGCCCGTAATCAGTCTCAACAGCAGTGATGCGGTCAGGTATCCTTCCGCATACCCTAACCATAACTTACACTGTGTGAAATGGTGTGATTTCCGGACGTTTCTATGTTCGTATACATCCGGATTGGGAACGTTTCCGGATATATCCGGACAATATCCGGACGAATCCTGACATGACTCCCCTGCGTTTTCGGATAATTTCAGGAGTCCGGAACGGGACCATTTAAATCCTGTCTCATATCCGGATTTCCAGTAATGGAACGTTTTCGGACTCTTTGGAGACAAAACACGTTCCAAATATTTCGTATATATCCGGATAATTTCAGGAGTCCGGAACGGGACCATATAATTACGTGTCATATCCGGATTTCCAGTAATGGAACGTTTTCGGACTCTTTGGAGACAAAACACGTCCCGAATATTTCGTGTATATCCGGATAATTTCAGGAGTCAAGAATGGGACCATATAAGTATGTCGCATATCCGGATTCCAAGTAATGGAACGTTCTCGTTCTCTTTGCAGACAAAGCACGTTCCGAATATTTCATATTTTCTGAGCGCGTTCGGGGCTATTACGCCCCGGAAAGGTTGCATATACTTAAGATATACTGAAACATCATAGGAACCATACTGCGGTAAAGCTACATTTTGTGAAAGCTTTTCAAAGACTTTCCTGTATAAATCAGATGACACAAGTGTCACAACAAATACATCAAGTGGAGGAACAGATCGTGTTACAGTCAAGGGGCAAATCAATATGCATTTGTCTCTTAGTCTTACCAAGGAGGTCACAGACACTACAACCTCATTGGCTTTCACAAAGAGTGAAGCTCCAACGAAGCCAAAGTTAAACAGTTCACTGTCAGATCCAATAATATCAAGCCCAAGTCAATCACATCATAACAAAATAGATCAGTTTAAAGTACAGATCATTAGTAGATATCAATTTGCGCAACCGTGAGTTTTTAGCTTTCATCATTATGCACATGAAAAACATAGTTTTATTGCAGTGGTATGTACCGGAGTGCTGAATTTTCTCATAGAAAAAATAACATAAGGGCAATAAAACCTGATGACGTCGTCCATGTGGCCAAAAAAATTAGATTTAGAATTCTTTCATGCCCATCTATCAATATTCGTTACAGCCTCATTATTTCTTAATTAATAATTGAGAAAACAATGGAAGGTCAAAATGCCACTTTAGCTAGGTGAAATACCTTAAACAAAATACTCGTACCCGGTCGTTACCCATCCCTGTACAAAAGTCACGGCTCCCACGCATCCAGCTGACATTACTGAACAAGGATCGCGGCTCCCACGCACCCAGCTGACATTACCGAACAAAGATCGCGGCCCCTACGCACCCGACTGACATTACCGAACAAAGATCGCGGCCCCCACGCACCCGACTGACATTACCGAACAAAGATCGCGGCTCCCACGCACCCGGCTGACATTACCGAACAAAGATCGCGGCCCCCACGCACCCAGCTGACATTACCGAACAAAGATCCCGGCTCCCACACACATATCTGTAGCTTATCTGGTTTCCAAGAAGCGCCGTGCGTCAGAGAAAAGCAGAAAATCGTCCTCAGCTCCAGTTCTCAGAAACCCAGGAGTTTCTAACATGCACAATACCCATTATGCCACTTCACATGCATATGCGCATTCAGAGAGGTGAAGGCGCTTATTCTGTGATTGAAGTGGTGGAGTTCCATTCATCCATCAGCCCCACAGATGGTTGTGTTACCGTATGAGGACGTTCTGGAGTGGAGTATAGCTAGTGTATTTCACCTGAGGATGACTGACCTAAACACATGTGTGCACCGTCCGCATCATGGCGGAACTGGTCAAGGTCAAATCAACATGGCTGTGAAGATATCTACCTTTCATCACCAATAATTGATTCTATATTATATTACCACAAATAGTCCATCAGCTGACACATAGTCGCCATTTCTTGTCTATCTTCGGAGCTCCAAGAACGCAAATTACGCTGTTAACCCTATTCAGACCGGGCTTTTTTGGTCATCCCTGGACCGGGGGGGGGGGGGGGCTTTTGAGGCCCTCCACTTCTAAGTCCTCTAACTCTCGAACGACGTGCCGTAAGGCCACCAAATTTTCAGGACATTATATCGACATAATATCTAACAAGTCTTTGACGTTTGACGTTACGTTGACGTAAGCTGACGTAATTATGACGTCATCAATTTGATTATATTGGCCGGACGCATGAAAAAGGGTATTCTCAGAAAACTTCAAGTTATACTACAAAAATGTAACAATAAGTGCAGATAACAGATAATAATGTTTATTACGAATTGTATTGCCAATAGCAACATCGATGACGTCATAATGACGTCATAAAATGACGTCATGCACATCTAAGATACGAGATAGGCTCCGCCATATTATATCCACCACTTTGAATTTTTAAAACTTCTTTTTTTGCAACAAATAATCACAAAGGGCAATGGAAATAGACTAAATTCATTCATTTAGATGGTTTTTGATGAAAAAATACCAGGTAGTTCCAAATTTTAAGGGAAAATAAGCTTGTTATTCTTGATCTGGCCATTCGGTCCGCCATCTTGGATTTTATTTATGTAACAAAATAGCAGTAATATAGCAAATAAATGTGAAAAATACATTGTTAGAACCAAAAATAGTGATTTTTGGCAAAACTGCCTGTCAGCAAACGGTTGCCATGGCAACACGAAAAAATGGAAAATTTGTTAAACTTCGCAAAATTGTTGCCAACAATATTTTAGGAAAACTCACCAAATTTGGTGGCTTTAGCCTAAGGCGTTCTGGCGTTATAGGACATCGAAGTTAGCGCGGGCCTCAAAAGCCCCCCCCCCCCCCAGGTCTGAATAGTGAAACATGCATTTTTCTTGGCGACAGTCTCTAACTTGGTAGGCCTAATGCAAACTCCTTCTGAACGTTGTGACAGTAACTAACTTGATACGCCCTAATCCTAACTTATTTACGACTTGTTCGCGTGTAAATCCGACACCTGGGTCCCGCGGTTGTGAGAGGCGGGCTTCACAAAAGACCGCCATTTTAACTACTTCGTCTATGCTGCTTGCTGTCAAGTTCCGACTGCTGTGCGTCATTCACGGAGGGGGAGGGTTTACACAGCCTGTGCGGTAATACAACCCCAAAGGCGCACGTCAGGAGATTCGACCTGTAAGGTCTGGTCCAAATACCTTACCATTAGGCCACATCGACGCAACTAGGATCGTCAAGGTTGGAACCATGGTGATGCTGACATGGGCGCTGGGCTGTTTCCTGCTTCTGTTCGTGTTCGCGGTTACAACAGGTGAGTGTGGCAAGGTGCTTCTGTGTTACTAACGGCAAGCCGGCACAGATTCGGCCTGAAAACATTGTAAAATTACACGGAAAGATGAAACTGAAAGTGGTTGAAGACTTGGGTTATGGTATTTCTTCAGAGATGGCAAAGATAGATTTTTGTACTTAGAGCCTGGTCATCAACAATTATGAATCATCATTAGATGCGTTTCTACATTTACGTAATAGCAAAAGCAAATGAAAGTCGTTGATATCAATGGTAGTAATATAATATAATAAACATGATCCACTGATAGTTTCGGGTGCACCGGTGTCATTACCATCTATCAATGGCTGCATATACACCAGATATTATGGCGTTAGTATACATGTGGGCGGTTTTCGGCTGTGCCTGATCTGAGACAAGCCTCCTGTCGGCCCTGATGATTCTGAGATTGAGGAATTCACTTCCTGAGGGCGCAGTTACAGGAGTAATCGGACCCCGCTGGGTAATGACAAACTTCAATTCTTCATCAAAGCCTGTCTGGCGGGTGCGGATAACGGCCTCATGTTTCCTCCCACTCACTCCTGGATCATGCTGCCAGCCCAGAGCCAACATACTGCGCTACTTACAATTGTGTGTTGTGTTCTATTTTCTTTTCCGTTTTATGTGTAACGGAAAGGATCTAAAGTTCAGTAACGTTAACTGTTGTAACTCTACCTAACAGTTAGAATGATTCTTCGACAAAGTTACATTTGAATATGACAGGTCAGCACATGATATAAGAAGGACACTTGCAAGAATAATCCTCTGACAACGCACACACGCACTGGACCAAGAAAAAATATCAACTTCTTTTATTGCTTTGTGTGACTCGAAAAAGAGTAATAGAATAGTTCAGGGGCGTCAATTATAATTCATTATGCAGGTGATCTTCCAGTTCGTTCAGCTTTGCAATTCCTTGTTCGGAATTGAGGTCAATTATTCTTACATTGATACTGATACCTCATATAACGACCGCCCTTCTGCCATTGCTGAGCGTGTGGCGAGAAGTGACGATCTGGTCAGACGCTGGCCCTGATTTGTTCATTTTTACACGCTTTGCTAGCCAAAAAATGACACAAACATATGTTTTTATTGACCTGCTGTAACTGTTTCTGATGGCTGTAAGCTAATATCGCGACACTTCGACTGAGTTGCTGCTGTGGCGCGTGCCCTAACAGTCTGCCATATTTTCCCGCTGCATATCATTATCTTTAGGATTGCTGCGGTGGTGCGCGCCGAAACAGTGCCATGATTTCCCGCTGCATATCATTATCTTTAGGATTCTTAAAGGGTCTCTATGGAGTGTCCCAATTTTCAATCCCATGAAATCAACGAAGGCAAATGGCTCATTTGAAAGGTTCCCTTTAAATACATTTATTAATACAGGATTAAATTGTAAAATAGCCAGTAGTTAAATTTCAAACAAGGAAAGTTGTCAAAAAATAGATTTTTCAAATTACAGAATTGTCGAATCGACTACTACAAAACACGGCGGGTGCACACGCACCGCGGTACCAAACATCGCACTGCTGGGCGCACACGCACTGCGGTAACAAACATCGCACTGCCGGGCGCACACGCACCGCGGTACCAAACATCGCGCTGCTTTGAGCACACGCACCGCGGTACCAAACATCGCGTTGTTGAGCGCACACGCACCGCGGTACCAAACATCGCACTGTGGGTGCACACGCACCGCGGTACCAAACATCGCGCTGTTGGGCGCACACGCACCGCGGTACCAAACATCGCGCTGCTTTAAGCACACGCACCGCGGTACCAAACATCGCGCTGTTGGGCGCACACGCACCGCGGTACCAAACATCGCGCTGTTGGGCGCACACGCACCGCGGTACCAAACATCGCGCTGCTTTAAGCACACGCACCGCGGTACCAAACATCGTGTTGTTGAGCGCCGAGCACCGCGGTACCAAACATCGCACTGTGGGTGCACACGCACCGCGGTACCAAACATCGCGCTGTGGGTGCACACGCACCGCGGTACCAAACATCGCGCTGTGGGTGCACACGCACCGCGGTACCAAACATCGCACTGTGGGCGCACACGCACCGCGGTACCAAACATCGCGCTGCTTTAAGCACACGCACCGCGGTACCAAACATCGCGCTGCTTTAAGCACACGCACCGCGGTACCAAACATCGCGCTGCTTTAAGCACACGCACCGCGGTACCAAACATCGCGCTGCCGGGCGCACACGCACCGCGGTACCAAACATCGCGCTGCGGGTACGGGTGCACACGCACCGCGGTACCAAACATCGCGCTGTTGGGTGCACACGCACCGCGGTACCAAACATCGCGCTGTTGGGCGCACACGCACCGCGGTACCAAACATCGCACTGCTGGGCGCACACGCACCGAACTACCAAACATCGCGCTGCCGGGCGCACACGCACCGCGGTACCAAACATCGCGCTGCGGGTACGGGTGCACACGCACCGCGGTACCAAACATCGCGCTGTTGGGTGCACACGCACCGCGGTACCAAACATCGCGCTGTTGGGCGCACACGCACCGCGGTACCAAACATCGCGCTGTTGGGTGCACACGCACCGCGGTACCAAACATCGCGCTGTTGGGCGCACACGCACCGCGGTACCAAACATCGCGCTGTTGGGCGCACACGCACCGCGGTACCAAACATCGCACTGCTGGGCGCACACGCACCGAACTACCAAACATCGCGCTGCCGGGCGCACACGCACCGCGGTACCAAACATCGCGCTGCGGGTACGGGTGCACACGCACCGCGGTACCAAACATCGCGCTGTTGGGTGCACACGCACCGCGGTACCAAACATCGCGCTGCTGGGCGCACACGCACCGCGGTACCAAACATCGCGGTGCGGGTGCACACGCACCGCGGTACCAAACATCGCGCTGCTTTGAGCACACGCACCGCGGTACCAAACATCGCGCTGCTGGGCGCACACGCACCGCGGTACCAAACATCGCGTTGTTGAGCGCACACGCACCGAACGTGCAGCCGGCTACAAACCTTTTATTTCCTTTGTTAAAGCTGCACAATCCATTCCTTCTGTCCTCTCGAGAAGAACATTTAGGGACGATATCGAATTTAGCGAGTAAAGATTCGTCCCGTGCAATTAGACCCGCGGCTCGAGTGTTGAACTATTGGATCGCAACTAATGGAAGGTTAAGTAGAGTCATCTGGGGGACTCAAAATTAGACGAGCAGCCAGGGATTCGGCCAGGTTACCAGACAGCCAGGACTGTTTATTGTACAGTAAAGGCATCTGGGTTCACTTGCCGTGCGAAGAGGCAATTTCTGTCGGCTCATGCTTGCCTGGCAAACGCGCGGCACGGAGAGCCACTTCACAGTCCGTCACCATAGGGAGAGTCAAGTCCCACAGGAAGAACAGCGCCATTCGAATGACACACTTTAAACTCATGATGGGATCCGAATCAATTATTTGTAGGGCCAAAAGCTATGCGGCACAAAGATAAGTAGTGCTTAGCGCGTCAAACACATACCAATTTCAATACCATTATCCGTGCTGTATGTGACGTTTTGATATTCTGTGAAATGCCACAAACCCCGTGAAGCGACAGTATCTCTAAGCTGACATGCGTATGATGTAGTTTGGCGAGCCTGGTGTTGACATGCTTTAGATTCAGGTATTTTGAAATTGCAGACATTGCAATACATAGCTAACCTCTGTGTCATGTGGAAAAATCCCGTCTGAGTTGCCCAGATTATATCTTAAGATCCAGTTGAATGCTCATGAGCCTGGTACTGAACACGAGCGCATAATCCCGTTCTGTCTGACTGTTCCAGTGACACGGAGTGACCTGCATGTGTATTAATCGGGTTGGTGAATTGCTGCATGTTGTTCCGGTCAGCACACTGGACGTGGGAGGAATATTGGAGCAAAAGACTTCGGCAAAATACTGACGACAACTGGAGCCTGTTGCCTACTAATAAGTTGTCATGACATGTGTCCGTTCTTTAAAATCAACTGTTTATATACATATATATAGATATAGATATAGATAGATAGATTCTGTTTCCTTTATACAGGGTACAGGCGTGTCTTGTACAGAATTACATACACAAAAAATGATGTAGAAACCCTTACAAGGAAATAACAGACATAAAATCGATATCTGATGTATGTGTAAAACCCATGTTTAGATCTGACAATGACTAAAAATCATGATGATTACGATCTTGGACTGACAGAAAACTGAGTCTTCTGATGTGTGACACGTAGTAATCAAAATAGTGCCTCGTTAGTTGCCAGAAGGCTAATTGTAAATCACTTGCTGATTGCAATAATTTTTTTAATACCAAAAGGCAATCACGTCTATTTTAAATAGTTTTTCAGAAAAGTTGGAATAATTTTCCTTACATGGGAAGTTGCATCGCTGGGATTCTATTAATCAGAAGAACATGAGTATATTGCCGACTTATTCTTAACTTGAAAGTTCCTCTGTATTAGTCACCTGCAGCTGGACACTCGGTCACACTGGACAAGTGAGAATCATGGATACAGAACCAGACGTTTTTGCTAGAGGAATCAAAGAGGCCATCTACATCAGAGCTTTATAACCTTTTATAAACAGAGACGGAGGGCGACATTTCGAATTTCCCGCAACTTATGATCTACTGGCTTCCTTTAAGAGACTCTTAAAGTAATGGGAACGGCCAAATGAACGGACTTGAATCATGTATAGCAGTTTCCTTCTTTGTATGTATGTAAAAATAGTGTATATAGACTTATAGGACTTATAAGGACTCTAATCGATGTAACTGTATCTCTGTTATATACCTTGTCTGACCCTTGCCTCTTCCCTCATGACCTCAATGAAAAGCGGCCTGCAGGCCGATATGAGCTTTCATGAATAAATAAAGGTTCAAACAAACAAACAAACAAACAAACAAACAAACTGCTCACGGAGTGACGTGTGCTATCCATATAACCTGACGTCACAGAAGCAGTGGATTGTTCATTCCTTCACAAAGACTGAAATCGATCAGTCGAAGATTTGGATAAGTCCGATTTTTGTGTTGAGAATTGATAGTATTACATTTTATGGATAATGTATTTTAGCCTTATACCTTATATATGCCAACCTACTACATAACTGACAAAGTGTTTGAGAATATGTCATGATGTATATATAGCATCAAACATTGTTTTTTCATGTCAACCTTCATACTTTTTGCCCGGTTACTTTGTCCCAATGACTACTGCTGGCATGGCTACTGGAAAATGTAGTGGTAGTGTTCGGTTACATAATGTAGCAAGCGGCAGGACATAAGTAGAGGGGCTGGTCACCATATACATGAATGTGTTTGAGTAAGAATAAACAGAGCAGTAGTCTATAGGCTAGACCATGTACAGTAAACATTCTGTATCTGCTGGCAAATGTTACATATCTCGTCTTATTGCGTGTCTCTACCAGACGGTTCGACCTACAGCGTGCGTCCCGGGGATTCTGTGGTGCTGCAGGGCCACAGCGTGACGCTAGGGTGCGCCTTCAGCGCGCTGGGGAGCGAGGAGATCGTGATCTGGCAGGGTCCGCCCGGAGACAAGGTCATCTCGTACGGCCGGACGGTGATGCGGTCCTTCCCGCGGCACCGCATCACGGGCGACCCCGCCGCGCGCCAGTTCAACCTGGAGATACGCCGGGCCGACAGCCGGGACGGGGGGCGCTACAGCTGCTACACGGACCCCGCAACAGCTGCTGATGACGCCACCCTTACCGTCATTGGTAAATATCATAATCATACGTAATCATCATAATCATACGCAATTATAAACCTGGCGACCCACCGGGCCGGCAGGCAGTCAGCAGGTAGTTATAGCTGCTACATAGCTGCGACAACAGCTGCTGACGACGCCACCCTTACCGTCATTGGTAGATATTTCTCTCCGTTATCATCATCATATACTAGTAGCTAGACGACTAATCAGAAGTCCCCATTTTGTATTGGTTATGACGCCAGAACCTCACAAGGGGTGAATCATGAATCTCCAACGGTCATTTATTATAATAGACGACGCGACCCAATCAGGAGAAAAGAATCATAATCTCGGGTGGTGAATGATAACATTTGTCCAATCAGAATGAGAGATCTGGGGTGTAAAAGCTTCCCTTTGCAGTGCCGATGTCGGGACCGCCGACCATCACGGGTGGGGAGCTGCCGGCCACGGCAGGAGAACCGCTGTCTCTCACCTGCCGAGCCTCAGGTGGACATCCGCCCCCGCGACTCACCTGGAGAAACGGAACACGTCTCTTCAGGTGAAAAAAGTTCCCTCTGGTCCAAAACGTTACTTTACACTTACAACAATTTTCTTCAATCAATGACTGGTTTGTAAAGGTACAGTGAGTGAGTACATACCTCCCAAATTTGCGATGTCTACCAGCACATCTTCGTTACGGGGGAATGGCCTCGTCTCAGTTCTCGCGAGAGGAGGGGGCAGATGATCCACGCAAGCCTGACCTAGTCTCGTGTTCTCTAACGAGAACTGAGACTATGTACTGTACTGTACTATGGGAGGTATGTACTGTACCTTTACAAAACAGTCATTGATTGAAGAAAATTGTTGATAACTGTATGCATACGTGACTGATGAACCTCTTCAACGTTACTTTACACGTATGCCAAAAAGCAGTTACTCAAACAACTGGATATGATTTGGGGAAACGGTCAGACGCTCTTAACTGCTATCCAGCAGTTTTCGTCAGTGACACTGAAGTTACCTGGAAGAAACAGGTCTTTTATGCACTAACTATGAATGAAGACAATTTTAGATGTCCAACAGGAAACGTTGTATTGACAGACAATTTTCGAAAACTGACGAAAACTGTTGGATAGCAGTTGAAACGTCTGACCGTTTCCCATTTGTTTGAGTAACTGCTTTTTGGCATATCTTATTACATGGATGTCTAACCTTCATCGACGTTACTTTACACGTAGATTTTTAGTCAAAACGTTACCTTAAAGGTCCCTTCAGGTCAAAACTTCACACCTATCTTTCCTTCTAGTTGTTTGCAGACTTGTAAGATGATGACCATCACATTGGTGTACAGAAAACTCGTGTTCGCAATGTGAACTGTGGCTCTTGCATCTGCAGGTCCGGGAGCGATTCCGCGGGTAACGACAGAAGTCTGGAGCTGTTTGTCCCCCGCCTGACGAAATGGGACCACGGCGCCAACTTCACCTGCCTGGCCGACCAGGGCTTCCCACAACTCGCTGGGCCGGCAGCGTCGTCTAGGATCATGAGGGTAAAATGTGAGCATGTTTGGAAGAAAGTATTTCTTGACGACTAAACCTCACGTCGACCACCAACTTTATCATGTTTGATTCTGCTGGTGTTTACTCTGCTGACTGAGCTGTCTCTGCCCTGTAACCCCTCCCTCCCAAGTGTTTACTCTGCTGACTGAGCTGTCTCTGCCCTGTAACCCCTCCCTCCCAAGTGTTTACTCTGCTGACTGAGCTGTCTCTGCCCTGTAGACCCCCCCCCCCAAGTGTTTACTCTGCTGACGGAGCTGTCTCTGCCCTGTAGACACCCCCCCCCCAGTGTTTACTCTGCTGACGGAGCTGTCTCTGCCCTGTAACCCCTCCCCCCAAGTGTTTACGCTGCTGACTAAGCTGTCTCTGCCCTGTAACCCCTCCCCCCAAGTGTGTACTCTGCTGACGGAGCTGTCTCTGCCCTGTAGACCCGCCCAGGTCTTCATTCTGCTGACGGCGCTGTCTCTGCCCTGTAGACCCCTGCAGGTTTTTACTCTGCTGCAGGCGCTGTCTCTGCCCTGTAGGCCCCTGCAGGTGTTTACTCTGCTGACGGCGCTGTCTCTGCCCTGTAGACCCCTGCAGGTTTTTACTCTGCTGCAGGCGCTGTCTCTGCCCTGTAGGCCCCTGCAGGTGTTTACTCTGCTGACGGAGCTGTCTCTGCCCTGTAGACCCCCCGCAGGTGTTTACTCTGCTGACGGAGCTGTCTCTGCCCTGTAGACCCCCCGCAGGTGCAGGTTCCCAGGACGTCCGTCCACGTGAGAGAGGGTGAGCCTGCCAGTCTCGGCTGTATGGTGGACAGCAATCCCAAGGCTACTATAACATGGCGGAGAGGCGGAGGCAGCCTTTCTGAGCTAGCTGTGCCGGGGTAAGTCCTGTCTGAATACAGGACTGGGGCATGGGAAGCTGACTTCTATTGGTTTCTACAGAGATCTGAAAACTGATTTCTCTTGCGTTAATGAAGGTTACATAACTAGGCAATACGATACGCTGAAAAGCAGTTACTCAAACAAGTGGATATGATTTTGGACAGACATTTCAGACAGATTCAGCGTCTGTCGTCAGTGGCACTTTCGTCAGCTGCAGATCAGTGTCAATGACGAAAGACGCCGGATGGCTGTCTGAAACGTCTGACGTTTTCCAGAAACGTATCCAGTTGCTTGAGTAACTGATTTTTGGCGTATCTGATTTCTATTGGTTGTTACAGAGATCACGTGCTGCATCTCCCAACGGTGTCACATGAGGACGGCGGACTGTACCATTGTGAGGCTGACAATGGGGTCCCACCTGCAGGACAAGGCACTGTTACTCTGCAGGTCTACTGTAAGTAGCTGCGGTAGCTATCTAAAAATGTCACAGTTATCAATGATACTCGTGTTGTGATTATGATAATTTGACAATTGACATTGTTCTTCATACTATTCACTGTAACGTACTATTCACTGTAACGTACTATTCACTGTAACGTACTATTCACTGTAACGTACTATTCACGGCGTTTGGGCAGACCCGCCTGTGATAGACGACACCATGGAACACGAGGTTTCGATACTGTACGGCCAAGACGACCTGTCCGTTGAATGTTTTGCTTCTGGAAACCCCAAACCCCACATCCGCTGGCGGCGAAAGGATACAAGTCTGTACTGGGACAACCCGCTCCGCTTCCACCGGGTGCGCTATGACGTGCAGGGCACGTATCAGTGCGTGGCCGTCAGCGACGGCTTCAGGGAAGTCACCAAGGACGTCTTCGTTGACGTTGTCGGTACGTTTCACCTCCTGGGTTTGTTTTCTCTCTCCCAGACAGAAAAGCTACAATCACTTTATCATGGTGACATAATTGGCTTCACATGAGACCGTGAAGTGATTGATGATGGAGCTTGGAAGATTCAATCTTTTTTCTGTCACAGGCGAAAGACTGATGTGTGAAATGTGGGTGACTGAATCTATCCAGTTGTTTGAGTAAATACCTGGGTGTCTAACTCTCACATATGCTGTTTTGTTTTGCGATCCTGCTGTGTATTGCAGAGGTTCCTGTGAATAAAACATACTGCATTGTTGAAGATCTGATGAGTTTCCCTGTACGTCATCAGGGCGACCATCTATCAAGGGCGGTCCCACGACGCTCACTGTGGCGGAGGGAAGTACCGCGAGACTTCACTGCGAGATTCTCGGGGACCCAATACCCACCACGGTCACCTGGATCTGGCGACCAACAGAAGGGGCTGAAAGCGTTGTCATGGCAACGGACTTAGGTGTCGTCATCACGGAAGAACAGGTCGGGTGGATCTTGTCTTTCCTGGTAATCGTTTAATTGCAAATAACAGTTTATTACATACAGTCAAACCTGCCCAAGACGACCAGCCGGGGGACCGGAAAAAAGCGGTCGATTTGGACAGGTGGTCGCTGAGAAGAGTATCGACTCAAAACATGCCCAATGCAAAGTATAAATGGTTGCCGTTGTGTTTAATGGCAAATAGCAAGCACACTGCACGCACGCAAAGAAGCGAGGTCTTTAATATCAAATACAACACGCACACTGTAAACTGTAAATTTAACCCCAAAATCCGACGCAAACCGGCCGATTTCGGCACAAAATCGCGCTAATTATCATCAAAAATCGATGAAAACCTCAATCTTGAAAATGATGCGGTCGTTATAGGTCCCAATTTGGGCCGGTCGCGGTCGCATTGGCCAGGTGGTCGTTGAGAAAAGGTCGCGTAATGCTTACGTCAAAGGGAAAATAAATCGGGACCGAGAAAAAGCGGTCGAAATGGCCAGGTGGTCGCTGAGAAGAGGTGGTCGCTCGGGCAGGTTTGACTGTATATAAGTGTTTTATATGCCTTATAATTTCCTGTACAGAACGTCATGGCGAAGAAAAATTTACTCAAGAGATGTGCATGCCGTAGATACTTAAAAACAATACAATCTTCCTTTGTCGAATAAAGTCAAAGATACTTGAGGGCTCAGGTACGGTTCCGGTGGTGAGGGCTTTTATGTAGGTGTATTTTGGCTGGGTGTTGTGGCTGGGTGTTGTGGCTGGGTGTTGAAACGGGGTGTAGCTGAGTGTTGTGCTGGGTGTAGGTGGATGTTGCAGTGGCTGGGTGTTGTAGTAAGGTGTTTTATCTGGGTGTTGTGGCTGGGTGTTTTGGCTGGGTGTTTTGGCCGGGTGTTGTGGCTGGGTGTTTTGGCTGGGTGTGGTGGCTGGGTGCTGTAGCAAGGTGTTTTGGCTGGGTGTTTTGGCCGGGTGTTTTGGCTGGGTGTTGTGGCCGGGTGTTGTGGCTGGGTGTTGTGACTGGGTGTTTTGGCCGGGTATTTTGGCCGTGTGTTTTTGCTGGTGGGTGTTGTGGCTGGGTGTGGTGGTGGGTGTTGTGTTTTGACTTGGTATTTTGGCCGGATGTTGTGGCTGGGTGTTGTGGCTGAGTGCTTTGGTCGGGTGTTTTGGCTGGGTGTTGTGTTGTGACTGGGTGTTCTGACTGGGTGCTGTGGCTGGATGTTGTGGCAGTATGATTGACATCTGATATATTCCAACATCCCGACAGACGGGTGACAGGATGACCAGCTCCCTTGTGGTGGAGGATGCTGGGATGTCTCAAGAAGGGACGTTCATCTGTCAGGCCGCCAACATGTTCGGGCTGGCGCAGCGGGGGGTCCTCCTGCAGGTGGCAGGTCAGAAACCTGTAAGATTAGAATGATCTGATTTTGTTTGTTTGTTTGAACCTTTATTCATGAGAAGCTCAAATCGGCCAGCAGGACGCTTTTTATTGAGGGAGGTAAGGGCCGGATAAAATGTAATGGAGATACATTGAGTACTAATAAATCTATCAACCTGTATCACTGCACGTACACATACACACATACATGGCACAAAACATATGTTAGGGCAAGAAGCTCAGTACTCATAGTCCGTGGCCGTTCATTTTGGTCATTACTTTTACTTCAAGAGCCTTTGATGTAAAGACTGTTCGTATCTGTTCGGGTTCCGCATGCTCTAGTTAGGCTCAGAATGAATTCGTCTTGAGGTGACAGGTAAACACAACATCATCACAAGAACGACTAAAGGCCAACAGTTCATTCATCTACTCATCCGTCTGAGCTTCTCAGGAAGCCGGTATCCACAGGCGACACCGACGCCTACTTACTGTTACAGCACAGGTTTCTCCGGCTGTATCCACAGGCGACACCGACGCCTACTTACTGTTACAGCACAGGTTTCTCCGGCTGTAGATAGTAGGTTTCTATGGTGTTTGCTTGTTGTTCTGCAAATACATAAACATGTCCATATACATAGACATATGTACACATGTTGGATTTTTTCAATATCATTTCTCACCCTTATCGGTTTACGCACGTTCTACCAAACACATCTTGATTTCGGCAGCATCACAGCAGATTATTTTACGTCTTCATTTTTTATTGTCTCAATTCTAATTTAATTTTCTTCCAGCTGTACAAATGTCTCAAACGGATAAGCAAGTCACAAATAGTACGTTTTCAGCCCTTATTTTTGCATATTTTAATTAAGGTATTTTTACAGTCATCATTAACATAATCATGTGATTACATAACACTATGCCTGTCAATCGGTCTACGCAATGGTTAATGATATGAGTACGCCATACTTATGATATAAGGACGCTATGGTTTTTACCCATCGTCTCTTTAGACGGACGGTGGCCAATAATGATGATAGGTTTTAGCCTATATCATATCTATGGGTTTCTGCATCCCTGGTGGCCTTTGATATACCATGCTAAATTCTATTCCTCAACACCCAAATCACGAAAAGTATGTACAAATTCAAAATAGGCATATTTCGGATCGTCATAGGCTCCAACGACTCCCTTGTCGTCATCTCCGTTTCCATGGCGACGCTTGTGCTGGGGATTGTGGGGGCGATTATCGTCTGCGTGGCTGTGAAGAAGAAGTGCCTGTGTGGGGATCGGAAACCAGGTGCGTTAAGCTAAGGGCACAATCCAACGTAAGTGCAAATACGTGCCAAAACGTGGGAAATACGTGCCAAAACGTGGGAAATACGTGCCAAAACGTGGGAAATCTTTGGGGATCTGTAAGTGGGAAGTACCACCTCCGTACGAACTCATTGGGAAACCGAGGGATTTTTGGAGCACGGAGACACGCCGTAGAAATTGAGTACAGGCAAAACTTTGTGTACGTGTCAGTACAGGCGATGCGCCTGCCCTGTACATGTACAGCCTGAACGTTTTCAGAAATACGTGGCGGACGTGGCCTCCAAAATAACGTACGGACAAATTGCACGTACGGCGGGTGTCCTTAGCTCTGCGGACAGTCCTACCTGTAATCCGCGATATAGCCCTGTGTATGGTGCCGTTAGTCCCCATGTGTTGCAAAAACGAGTCACGTTCATTTTGAGTGGGCTAGGACGGTTTGGACGAACCGGTTTGGACGAACTACCTCTTTGTAGTACTCCTAGTGAATATGGCCACATCCAGATGTTTCAGATGAATTTTAATCGATGATCTCTTGCAATATGCTTTTTGACTAGCAGGCTTCTGATCAGATTTTGTACTTCGCATGTGTGTTAGTGTCCTTTATATTCAACAATTGTTACAGTTATGTACAACTATTTGACAAACAGTAATGCCAGTTACGCATATGCCATTCTTTAGTCAAGGCATGCATGGGGCGTGTTTAATTGTGACTTGGATTTGCCTTTTTTCCACCAGACACATCTACACTGTCCTCTACACGCTCCATGCCGCTTGTCCCGATGGTGGTGAACAGACTGAGACATCCAGGTACAAACGACTCCGGAGTGGAGGACCTGGAACTGCAGGAGCTGGACGGGACACTAAAGCCGCGGCCGCCGCCTCGGGCTGGCAAGGAGTGGACGTCTGTGGGGCTGTCTTACACGGGTGTGTAATCAAACACGTTATAAGGAGTGGGTCTGTCTTACACGAGTGTGTAATCAAACATGTTATAAGGAGTGGGTCTGTCTTACACGGGTGTGTAATCAAACATGTTATAAGGAGTGGGCCTGTCTTACACGGGTGTGTAATCAAACATGTTATAAGGAGTGGGTCTGTCTTACACGGGTGTGTAATCAAACACGTTATAAGGAGTGGGTCTGTCTTACACGAGTGTGTAATCAAACATGTTATAAGGAGTGGGTCTGTCTTACACGGGTGTGTAATCAAACATGTTATAAGGAGTGGGCCTGTCTTACACGGGTGTGTAATCAAACATGTTATAAGGAGTGGGTCTGTCTTACACGGGTGTGTAATCAAACATGTTATAAGGAGTGGGTCTGTCTTACACGGGTGTGTAATCAAACATGTTATAAGGAGTGGGTCTGTCTTACACGGGTGTGTAATCAAACATGTTATAAGGAGTGGGCCTGTCTTACATGGGTGTGTAATCAAACATGTTATAAGGAGTGGGCCTGTCTTACACGGGTGTGTAATCAAACATGTTATAAGGAGTGGGCCTGTCTTACACGGGTGTGTAATCAAACACGTTATAAGGAGTGGGTCTGTCCTACACGGGTGTGTAATCAAACAGGTTATAAGGAGTGGGCCTGTCTTACACGGGTGTGTAATCAAACATGGTGACGTGCTTTCCTACAAGGGAGTGAAATGAGACTCTGAGACTTTAGTTGAAAATCCATTAGTGATTTGCCCTAGGGTTCGCCATTAATTTTCCTGGACTTCATGACAAACAATGATATACATACAAAATATCAAATATTTATAGACAATTTTGGGGGGGGGGGGTGTTCTCCTGTCGACTTGACAGAGAGACAGGCATTTTTGCCTATTTGCTTGACCTGCACATGGCCTTTTTTATGGTGAAGGAGGGGTGTGCAATTCCTTCTCCACCCTCTCGTCTATTGGACCACTATGTCTCACAGGGGCAACTGTATGCAACGTGTGAGGCGGCTCCAGCAGATGCAGTTTTGTTGTTCGGAGTATCTGTCTCCTAGGAGGACTTCCGACCAAGGATGTACGGGGTCACTCCTCGTGACCCCCGACTCGTGTGTCATGGCGGGTGCCGCTCATGCCCGAACAAGCCCCTATGGCCTGTCACTACCACAAGCCGCAGCTAGATACTCATTTACACCTGAGTTAAGTGAGGAACGTCGTGTAAAGTGCCTTCCCCAAGGGCACAAGATCGGTGACACGGAAATCAAACGGATTCGAACCCGCCACCGCTCGGTTGCCACCAGTTATTTTCTCGGTCTCGAGCCGAACATGCTGCCACTGCGCCACGCGGTCCCACCTTATATACAATACTTGTCAATTAAAATTGTCAAACATGTTCGGTTATAAGGAGTGGACTTCTAGAAAAGTCGACCTTCCTCCTATCGGGAACATCTAGCCACCCGACCGGAACCGCTGCTTGGGGAAGAGGCTGTTACCTTCGTCAGGGTAGATGCACGTGACCCACTCAGGTGCAACCTTTGTCAGGGTAGATGCACGTGACCCAGGTGCAACCTTTGTCAGGGTAGATGCACGTGACCCACTCAGGTGCAACCTTTGTCAGGGTAGATGAACGTGACTCCAGGAATAGGTGATAGGTGAAAGGTCACTGCCTCCCTACTCAACAGGCCTGTAGGTTACAATGTTGGCACACACCAAAACACTGCCTGCCTCCCTACACAACAGGCCTGTATGTTACAGGGTTGGCACACTCCAACACACTGCCTCCCTACTCAACAGGCCTGTATGTTACAGGGTTGGCACGCTCCAACACACTGCCTCCCTACACAACAGGCCTGTATGTTACAGGGTTGGCACACTCCAACACGCTGCCTGTCTACTCAACAGGCCTGTATGTTACAGGGTTGGCACACTCCAACACAATCCCTACTCAACAGGCCTGTATGTTACAGGGCCGGCACACTCCAACACACTGCCTACTAGGGCTGGGTACCGGTACAGAAAATTCAGGTCCAGGTCCGGTTCAGGTCCAAAGGATCAGGTCCAGGTCCGGACCTGAACCTGGACCTGATTCAGTATGACTCATACCAATGGTCCATTTCACTACAAAGAAATCTGTTTGGTGGAGTATCAGACCTACACTGGCGTTTTAAAATCCTACAACGCTAACTGCACCTGTACGATTGGCTGTAAAACTTGGTAGAGATTACCATAAACTCTACTCTACTTCACTCCTGTTATTTTCTTCCACCTGCAAGCGCCCAAATGTGTGAATGCCTGATAAAGTAATTTGTTAATTTTCTAATCGGTCCAACATCCGGTCCACCTAATTTTTTCAGGTCCGGTTTTTCTGGGCCGGTCCAATAAGAAAAACCGGTTTTGTACCGGTACACTGTACCGATACCCAGCCCTACTGCCTACTCAACAGACCTGTGTGTTACAGGGTTGGCACACTCCAACACACTGCCTCCCTACTCAACAGGCCTGTATGTTACAGGGTTGGCACACTCCAACACACTGCCACCCTACTTAACAGACCTGTATGTTATAGGGTTGGCACGCTCCAACACACTGCCTCCATACTCAACAAGCCTGTTTGTTAGTTTACTCACGGTCAGGGTTGACTCGCTGTCAGGGTTGACCCGCGGTCAGGGTTGACTCGCGGTCAGGGTTGACTCCCGGTCAGGGTTGACTCGCGGTCAGGGTTGCCTCCCGGTCAGGGTTGACTCGCGGTCAGGGTTGTCTCGCGGTCAGGGTTGACTCGCGGTCAGGGTTGGTCGCCGGTCTGGGTTGACCCGCGATCTGGATTGACCCGCGGTCAGGGTTGACTCCCGGTCAGGGTTGACTCGCGGTCAGGGTTGACCCGCGGTCAGGGTTGACCCGCGGTCAGGGTTGACTCGCGGTCAGGGTTGACCCGCGGTCAGGGTTGATCGACGGTCAGGGTTGACCCGCGGTCAGGGTTGACTCACGGTCAGGGTTGATCCGCGGTCAGGGTTGATCCGCGGGCAGGGTTGACTCGGGGTCAGGGTTGACTCGCGGTCAGGGTTAACTTACGGTCATGGTTGAAGTGCGGTCAGGGTTGATCGCCGGTCAGGGTTGATCCGCGGTCAGGGTTGATCGCCGGTCAGGGTTGATCCGCTGTTAGGGTTGATCCTACTCAACAGGCCTGTATCTTACAGGGCTAGCACACTCAAACACGCTGCCTCCCTACACAACAGACCTGTATGTTACAGGGTTGGCGCACTCCAACACACTGCCTGTCTACTCAACAGGCCTGTATGTTACAGGGTTGGCACACTCCAACACAATCCCTACTCAATAGGCATGCATGTTACAGGATTGGCACACTCCAACACACTGCCTGTCTACTCAACAGGCCTGTATGTTACAGGGTTGGCGCACTCCAACACAATCCCTACTCAACAGGCCTGTATGTTACAGGGTTGGCACACTCCAACACAATCCCTACTCAACAGGCCTGTATGTTACAGGGTTGGCACACTCCAACACAATCCCTACTCAATAGGCCTGCATGTTACAGGATTGGCACACTCCAACACGCTGCCTGTCTACTCAACAGGCCTGTATGTCACAGGGTTGGCACACTCCAACACACTGCCTCCCTACTCAACAGGCCTGTATGTTACAGGGTTGGCACGCTCCAACACACTGCCTGCCTACTCAACAGGCCTGTATGTTACAGGGCCGGCACACTCCAACAAACTGCCTCCCTATTCAACAGGCCTGTATGTTACAGGGTTGGCACACTCCAACACACTGCCTGTCTACTCAACAGGCCTGTATGTTACAGGGTTGGCACACTCCAACACACTGCCTACTCAACAGGCCTGTATGTTACAGGGTTGGCACACTCCAACACACTGCCTCCCTACTCAACAGGCCTGTATGTTATAGGGTTGGCGCACTCCAACACACTGCCTGTCTACTCAACAGGCCTGTATGTTACAGGGTTGGCGCACTCCAACACACTGCCGCCATACTCAACAGGCCTGTATGTTACAGGGTTGGCGCACTCCAACACACTGCCTGTCTACTCAACAGGCCTGTATGTTACAGGGTTGGCGCACTCCAACACACTGCCTCCATACTCAACAGGCCTGTATGTTACAGGGTTGGCACACTCCAACACACTGCCACCCTACTGAATATGCCTGTGTGTTTATATACAGGGTTGGTACACTCCAACACACTGCCACCCTACTGAATAGACCTGTGTGTTACAGGGTTGGCACACTCCAACACACTGCCTCCCTACTCAACAGGCCTGTATGTTACAGGGTTGGCACGCTCCAACACACTGCCTACTCAACAGGCCTGTATGTTACAGGGCCGGCACACTCCAACACACTGCCTGCCTACTCAACAGGCCTGTATGTTATAGGGTTGGCGCACTCCAACACACTGCCTGTCTACTCAACAGGCCTGCATGTTACAGGGTTGGCACACTCCAACACACTGCCTGCCTACTCAACAGTGGAACGTCATAAACCTGATGGGGAGGACATCCGGTCACGTGGGGGCATACCGGAAGAAGCCACCATGGATGATGCATTCATTGATGACATGTCGGTAGGTTTTAATTCAGTCAGATGTGTTTGCGGTTCATTTTCTACGCATTAGAAATACGTTTGTTCTGTGCATCTACAGCAGCATCCTTTTTGGGTCTCAATTTCCGTGCCTTTGCGGTAAACGAGAAAGAAGTGACGCGCAACCGTCAGAGATGTCTGACCATTTTAGAATGATGTGAATTCATCAGAAATGGCTGACAATTTCAGGATGATCTGACCCTATCAGAAATATTCACCATTTTAGGATGATATGATCCAACAGAAATGTCTGTCTATTTCAGGATGATATGAACCCAACAGAAATGTCTGACCATTTTAGGATAATGTGAGACCATCAGAAACGTTTGACCATTTTAGGTTGACGTGAAACCATCAGAAATGTTTGACCATCCGTAACAGTGGGGGTTCAAGTAGCGCCAACCCTCCATGCCAAAAGCCTGTCAGGCTTTTGGTCAAATCGGTTACAATGCAAGTGTTGTGATCTGACGGCCCGGGTTCGATTCCCTGGAGTCACGATATTTGTACATATTGTTTCTTTCTGTTCTATCCACCCCCGTCTTGTTGTTTCGCCTCTAGTGTTTCACTACAATGAACTGAAATGTTTGACCATCCTACAATAGGGAGGCCCATATTCAAATTTAGTAATAACTACCTATTTTGGAAGGATTAAATTTTTTGTTTCTGACAGTTATTTGTCCCTTTTTAGTGCTTTTCTTGCAGTACGGGATGGTCTGAGTAAGTCCTGAAAAATTTCAACAACCTGCGATGTCGCGAAGGTAAAACATGTTGTCCTCCAACATGCTTTCCAAAGCCCTACCCCCCCCCCCCCCCCCATAGTTACGGGATGCTTTACCAATGACATTGGTAGGTCCGGGCTTCAATGAACAGAAATGTATGACCATTTTAGGATGACCCACCTGCGCCTCCTCCAAAGGACAAGAAGAGCGGGTGGATTCGGCGAGCGCCTCCTGGCGACAGAACTGTGCCCAGCAGTCTGCACGAAGCAGAGAACGCGCTGAATGAGATCCAGGCCGACAGGATTTAGACAGTAGAGCGAAGGCCGGCAAAGGCACAATAGCACCATCTACATTTACGGATTGTTGATTGATCAAATGCCTGTTTGTTTTCACTACTGACAATCAAGGACATGACTTTTTGATGATATACAGCAATGAGGAATAAAACGCGTCATACGCAAATTCGTTTAATATAGCTTGTGTCCGGAAAAAACATTGTCTTAGGGAAATTTTGAGTGTTTATACCCATGAAACTCAGAAAACAGAAATGGCGCAGTGATGTGTAAAACCATGTGACATGTATATGCCAGAATATAAGCTCTCGGACTGTGTGTTGTCACCTGCCTGTAGTGTAAAAGCTTGCGTTCTAGACTCTCATGTAAGTTACTGCCTTCGCTAGGAGGGTATGTTTTCCGTAGCATTTGTATTTTTTATGTATGCGTGCGTGTGTTTGTAGAAAACTGAATCATAACTGAAGAACACCTTGATGGATTGCCTTGATATTTGATACGTGGGTAGGTCTTGATGAGATCTTGAAACGATTATATTTTGGGCTCCCTAGTGGCTTGCTATGTTACTGCAACAGAACTTCTGGGTTTGATATCTCGAGTTCCGGACATGCTACGGGGATTTTCGAGTGGTAGCTAAGCTCTTGGGACAGGGTTGTGTCTGCTATTTTGGTGGAAACGATGATCAACTAGATATAATTTATATATATATATATATATATATATATAGAGAGAGAGAGAGAGAGAGAGAATGAGATGTATATAGATATATATGCTAGCCACAAACTAGTCTCATCATTTGACGACTTCATGATGTATAAATTTCATAAGGAAAATACTTCATAACATAAACTGATCTGTAAGGATCAACACAATTCAGGAGCTAACTTGACTGTCAATGTATCCCTGATATGTGGATTTTTCTTGTAATAAAGAATATTGCCTATATCAGAATGTTTGACGGGACGACTCAATGTAATGATTAAAAAAAATGAATATTTAGGAAAAGCTGAATAAAAAGTAAAGACGTTGTGCAGATCACTTTGTTGGTTTTGCAGATTACCAGTAGAAATCTCTTCACAAATATCATGGTGTAGGAAACAGAGAGCTGATGCTCCTCCACACAGCCTCATCTCTCAGCTGATTAAAAACATTCAAGACTACTTCAAATGATTTAGCCTGCGTTGACACAATCTCCCATCCCGAGACTTTAGGGCCGGCTAGTCAGACTAACATCTCCGCTAGCCTGTGTTTACACAATCTCCCACCCCGAGACTGTGGGGCCGGCTAGTAGGGCTAACATCACCGCTAGCCTGTGTTTACACATCTGCCTCCCCGAGACTGTAGGGCCGGCTAGTACGGCTACCATCCCCGCTAGCCTGTGTTTACACATCTGCCTCCCCGAGACTGTAGGGCCGGCTAGTCAGGCTAACATCTCCGCTAGCCTGTTTTACACATCTGCCTCCCCGAGACTGTAGGGCCGGCTAGTCAGGCTAACATCACCGCTAGTCAGGCTAACATCTCCGCTAGCCTGTGTTTACACATCTCCCACCCCGAGACTGTAGGGCCGGCTAGTAGGACTAACATCACCGCTAGCCTGTGTTTACACATCTCCCACCCCGAGACTGTAGGGCCGGCTAGTCAGGCTAACATCACCGCTAGTCAGGCTAACATCACCGCTAGCCTGTGTTTACACATCTCCCACCCCGAGACTGTAGGGCCGGCTAGTCAGGCTAACATCACCGCTAGTCAGGCTAACATCTCCGCTAGCCTGTGTTTACACATCTCCCACCCCGAGACTGTAGGGCCGGCTAGTCAGGCTAACATCACCGCTAGCCTGTGTTTACACATCTCCCACCCCGAGACTGTAGGGCCGGCTAGTCAGGCTAACATCACCGCTAGCCTGTGTTTACACATCTCCCACCCCGAGACTGTAGGGCCGGCTAGTCAGGCTAACATCACCGCTAGCCTGTGTTTACACATCTGCCTCCCCGAGACTGTAGAGCCGGCTAGTCAGGCTAACATCACCGCTAGTCAGGCTAACATCTCCGCTAGCCTGTGTTTACACATCTCCCACCCCGAGACTGTAGGGCCGGCTAGTCAGGCTAACATCACCGCTAGCCTGTGTTTACACATCTGCCTCCCCGAGACGGTAGGGCCGGCTAGTCAGGCTAACATCACCGCTAGTCAGGCTAACATCTCCACTAGCCTGTGTTTACACATCTGCCACCCCGAGACTGTAGGGCCGGCTAGTCAGGCTAACATCATCGCTAGCCTGTGTTTACACATCTCCCACCCCGAGACTGTAGGGCCGGCTAGTCAGGCTAACATCACCGCTAGTCAGGCTAACATCTCCGCTAGCCTGTGTTTACACAATCTCCAACCACGAGACTGTAGGGCCGGCTCGTCAGGCTAACATCACCGCTAGCCTGTGTTTACACATCTCCCACCCCGAGACTGTAGGGCCGGCTAGTCAGGCTAACATCACCGCTAGCCTGTGTTTACACATCTCCCACCCCGAGACTGTAGGGCCGGCTAGTCAGGCTAACATCACCGCTAGCCTGTGTTTACACATCTGCCTCCCCGAGACTGTAGGGCCGGCTAGTCAGGCTAACATCACCGCTAGTCAGGCTAACATCTCCGCTAGCCTGTGTTTTACACATCTGCCACCCCGAGACTGTAGGGCCGGCTAGTCAGGCTAACATCACCGCTAGCCTGTGTTTACACATCTCCCACCCCGAGACTGTAGGGCCGGCTAGTAGGGCTAACATCACCGCTAGCCTGTGTTTACACAATCTTCCACCCCGAGACTGTAGGGCCGGCCAGTAGGGCTAACATCACCGCTAGCCTGTGTTTACACATCTCCCACCCCGAGACTGTAGGGCCGCCTAGTCAGACTAACATCACCGCTAGCCTGTGTTTACACATCTCCCACCCCGAGACTTTAGGGCCGGCTAGTAGGACTAACATCACCGCTAGCCTGTCTTTACACATCACCCATCCCGAGACTGTAGGGCCGGCTAGTAGGGCTAACATCACCGCTAGCCTGTGTTTACACATCTCCCACCCCGAGACTGTAGGCCGGCTAGTAGGGCTAACATCACCGCTAGCCTGTGTTTACACATCTGCCTCCCCGAGACTGTATGGCCGGCTAGTAGGACTAACATCACCGCTAGCCTGTGTTTACACATCTGCCTCCCCGAGACTGTAGGGCCGGCTAGTAGGGCTAACATCACCGCTAGCCTGTGTTTACACATCTGCCTCCCCGAGACTGTAGGGCCGGCTAGTAGGACTAACATCTCCGCTAGCCTGTGTTTACACATCTCCCACCCCGAGACTGTAGGGCCGGCTAGTAGGGCTAACATCACCGCTAGCCTGTGTTTACACAATCTCCCACCCCGAGACTGTAGGGCCGACTAGTCAGGCTAACATCACCGCTAGCCTGTGTTTACACATCTGCCTCCCCGAGACTGTAGGGCCGGCTAGTAGGGCTAACATCCCCGCTAGCCTGTGTTTACACATCTGCCTCCCCGAGACTGTAGGGCCGGCTAGTAGGACTAACATCACCGCTAGCCTGTGTTTACACATCTCCCACCCCGAGACTGTAGGCCGGCTAGTCAGGCTAACATCACCGCTAGCCTGTGTTTACACATCTGCCTCCCCGAGACTGTAGGGCCGGCTAGTAGGGCTAACATCCCCGCTAGCCTGTGTTTACACATCTGCCTCCCCGAGACTGTAGGGCCGGCTAGTAGGGCTAACATCCCCGCTAGCCTGTGTTTACACATCTGCCTCCCCGAGACTGTAGGGCCGGCTAGTAGGACTAACATCACCGCTAGCCTGTGTTTACACATCTGCCTCCCCGAGACTGTAGGGCCGGCTAGTAGGACTAACATCTCCGCTAGCCTGTGTTTACACATCTCCCACCCCGAGACTGTAGGCCGGCTAGTCAGGCTAACATCACCGCTAGCCTGTGTTTACACATCTGCCTCCCCGAGACTGTAGGGCCGGCTAGTAGGGCTAACATCCCCGCTAGCCTGTGTTTACACATCTGCCTCCCCGAGACTGTAGGGCCGGCTAGTAGGACTAACATCACCGCTAGCCTGTGTTTACACATCTGCCTCCCCGAGACTGTAGGGCCGGCTAGTAGGACTAACATCATCGCTAGCCTGTGTTTACACATCTGCCTCCCCGAGACTGTAGGGCCGGCTAGTAGGGCTAACATCTCCGCTAGCCTGTGTTTACACAATCTCCCACCCCGAGACTGTAGGGCCGGCTAGTCAGACTAACATCACCGCCTGTGTTTACACATCTCCCACCCCGAGACTGTAGGGCCGGCTAGTCAGACTAACATCACCGCCTGTGTTTACACATCTCCCACCCCGAGACTGTAGGGCCGGCTAGTAGGGCTGAAATCTCCGCTAGCCTGTGTTTACACATCTCCCACCCCGAGACTGTAGGGCCGGCTAGTAGGGCTAACATCACCGCTAGCCTGTGTTTACACAATCTCCCACCCCGAGACTGTAGGGCCGGCTAGTCAGACTAACATCACCGCCTGTGTTTACACATCTCCCACCCGGAGACTGTAGGGCCGGCTAGTAGGGCTAACATCACCGCTAGCCTGTGTTTACACATCTGCCTCCCCGAGACTGTAGGGCCGGCTAGTCAGGCTAACATCACCGCTAGCCTGTGTTTACACAATCTCCCACCCCGAGACTGTAGGGCCGGCTAGTCAGGCTAACATCACCGCTAGCCTGTGTTTACACATCTCCCACCCCGAGACTGTAGGGCCGGCTAGTCAGGCTAACATCACCGCTAGCCTGTGTTTACACATCTGCCTCCCCGAGACTGTAGGGCCAGCTAGTAGGGCTAAAATCTCCGCTAGCCTGTGTTTACACAATCTCCCACCCCGAGACTGTAGGGCCGGCTAGTCAGGCTAACATCACCGCTAGCCTGTGTTTACACATCTGCCTCCCCGAGACTGTAGGCCGGCTAGTAGGGCTAACATCACCGCTAGCCTGTGTTTACACATCTCCCACCCCGAGACTGTAGGGCCGGCTAGTCAGACTAACATCACCGCTAGCCTGTGTTTACACATCTCCCACCCGAGACTTTAGGGCCGGCTAGTAGGACTAACATCACCGCTAGCCTGTGTTTACACATCTGCCTCCCCGAGACTGTAGGGCCGGCTAGTCAGGCTAACATCACCGCTAGCCTGTGTTTACACATCTGCCTCCCCGAGACTGTAGGGCCGGCTAGTAGGGCTAACATCACCGCTAGCCTGTGTTTACACATCTGCCTCCCCGAGACTGTAGGGCCGGCTAGTAGGACTAACATCTCCGCTAGCCTGTGTTTACACATCTGCCTCCCCGAGACTGTAGGCCGGCTAGTAGGGCTAACATCACCGCTAGCCTGTGTTTACACATCTCCCACCCCGAGACTGTAGGGCCGGCTAGTCAGACTAACATCACCGCTAGCCTGTGTTTACACATCTCCCACCCCGAGACTTTAGGGCCGGCTAGTAGGACTAACATCACCGCTAGCCTGTGTTTACACATCTGCCTCCCCGAGACTGTAGGGCGGCTAGTCAGGCTAACATCACCGCTAGCCTGTGTTTACACATCTGCCTCCCCGAGACTGTAGGGCCGGCTAGTAGGGCTAACATCACCGCTAGCCTGTGTTTACACATCTGCCTCCCCGAGACTGTAGGGCCGGCTAGTAGGGCTAACATCTCCGCTAGCCTGTGTTTACACATCTGCCTCCCATGACTGTAGGGCCGGCTAGTAGGGCTAACATCACCGCTAGCCTGTGTTTACACATCTGCCTCCCCGAGACTGTAGGGCCGGCTAGTAGGGCTAACATCACCGCTAGCCTGTGTTTACACATCTGCCACCCCGAGACTGTAGAGCCGGCTAGTAGGGCTAACATCTCCGCTAGCCTGTGTTTACACATCTCCCACCCCGAGACTGTAGGCCGGCTAGTAGGCTAACATCTCCGCTAGCCTGTGTTTACACATCTCCCACCCCGAGACTGTAGGCCGGCTAGTAGGGCTAACATCACCGGTAGCCTGTGTTTACACATCTCCCACCCCGAGACTGTAGGGCCGGCTAGTAGGACTAACATCACCGCTAGCCTGTGTTTACACATCTGCCACCCCGAGACTGTAGAGCCGGCTAGTAGGGCTAACATCTCCGCTAGCCTGTGTTTACACATCTCCCACCCCGAGACTGTAGGCCGGCTAGTAGGGCTAACATCTCCGCTAGCCTGTGTTTACACATCTCCCACCCGAGACTGTAGGCCGGCTAGTAGGGCTAACATCACCGCTAGCCTGTGTTTACACATCTGCCACCCCGAGACTGTAGAGCCGGCTAGTAGGGCTAACATCTCCGCTAGCCTGTGTTTACACATCTCCCACCCCGAGACTGTAGGCCGGCTAGTAGGGCTAACATCTCCGCTAGCCTGTGTTTACACAATCTCCCACCCCAAGACTGTAGAGCCGGCTAGTCAGGCTAACATCACCGCTAGCCTGTGTTTACACATCTCCCGTCCCGAGACTGTAGGGCCGGCTAGTAGAACTAACATCACCGCTAGCCTGTGTTTACACATCTCCCACCCCGAGACTGTAGGGCCGGCCAGTAGGGCTAACATCACCGCTAGCCTGTGTTTACACAATCTCCCACCCCGAGACTGTAGAGCCGGCTAGTCAGGCTATCATTTCCGCTAGCCTGTGTTTACACATCTGCCACCCCGAGACTGTAGGGCCGGCTAGTCAGGCTAACATCTCCGCTAGCCTGTGTTTACACATCTGCCTCCCCGAGACTGTAGGGCCGGCTAGTAGGACTAACATCTCCGCTAGCCTGTGTTTACACATCTGCCTCCCCGAGACTGTAGGCCGGCTAGTCAGGCTAACATCACCGCTAGCCTGTGTTTACACATCTGCCACCCCGAGACTGTAGGGCCGGCTAGTAGGGCTAACATCACCGCTAGCCTGTGTTTACACATCTGCCTCCCCGAGACTGTAGGGCCGGCCAGTAGGGCTAACATCACCGCTAGCCTGTGTTTACACATCTGCCACCCCGAGACTGTAGGGCCGGCTAGTAGGACTAACATCTCCGCTAGCCTGTGTTTACACATCTGCCTCCCCGAGACTGTAGGCCGGCTAGTCAGGCTAACATCACCGCTAGCCTGTGTTTACACATCTGCCTCCCCGAGACTGTAGGGCCGGCTAGTCAGGCTAACATCACCGCTAGCCTGTGTTTACACATCTGCCTCCCCGAGACTGTAGGGCCGGCTAGTAGGGCTAACATCACCGCTAGCCTGTGTTTACACATCTGCCTCCCCGAGACTGTAGGGCCGGCTAGTAGGGCTAACATCACCGCTAGCCTGTGTTTACACAATCTTCCACCCCGAGACTGTAGGGCCGGCTAGTAGGGCTAACATCTCCGCTAGCCTGTGTTTACACAATCTCCCACCCCGAGACTGTAGGGCCGGCTAACATCTCCGCCATCACAGTAGGGAGTGTCCCTCGTCTGAAGGCTGGCCATGACATATTGCGGAGTGACAAGAAATCAAAACTACTGTGGACCACAGTGCATGTTGACTATACTTATATTTATTCTTTATTGCTGTAGACAGTGTTATAAGTACCTACATCACCAAGAGCACAGGGATATCTACAGTCGTTCTTTTGTGGTTGCATTGTCACAAAGTTCTACATCACTGCAACAGTTGCCATGGTAACCAGGTCTTTTCGCAATGATACACATCAATGATCTCATGGCCCTTAAGCCACTTTAACTATGTAACTTAACATAAATACTACTTGGACTTGTTCACCGTACATTACACTAGAAGTCTGCGTCTAACGTAAAGCCATGCCTCATGTTCTGTACATTACACTAGAACTCTGCGTCTAACGTGAAGCCATGCCTCATGTCCTGCGGCGTTAAAACGCTGGCTCTCTGGTACTCCGCCACCCTCTTCTCAAAGAAGTTCGCTTTCCCCTGCAGGGAGATATTCTCCATGAAGTCAAACGGGTTTTCCGCGGAGTAGAGCTTTGGACAGCCGAGCTCGAGTAGCAGCCGGTCGGCCACGAACTCGATGTAAGTCTTCATGAGGCTGCCGTTCATCCCGATCATGGCCACAGGCATGGCCTCCGTCAGGAACTCCTGCTCGATGCTCACCGCCTGCCGGATGATCTGTGTGACTCTGTCCGGGCCGGGCGGGTGCCGCAGGTGTTTAAACAACAGGCAGGCAAACTCGCAGTGCAAGCCCTCGTCACGACTAATTAGTTCGTTAGAGAAGGTCAGGCCGGGCATCAGGCCGCGTTTCTTCAGCCAGAAGATGGCAGCGAACGAGCCTGAGAAGAACACGCCCTCCACGGCCGCGAAGGCGACCAGCCGCTCGCCGAAGCTGGCGTCCTTACTGCCGACCCACTGCAGCGCCCAGGCAGCCTTCCTGCGCACACACGGCATCGTCTCCACCGCACGGAACAGCCGCTCTCGCTCCGCCGGGTCACGGATGTACGTGTCAATCAGCAGGCTGTACATCTCCGAGTGCACGTTCTCCATGGCAACCTGGAAACCATAGAAACACCGCGCCTCCGGGACCTGGGCAGAGCAGAGAACACACGTCAGTAATACATCTTAGAAACCATAGCAACAACGGGACCAGGGGGGAACAGGGAACACACGTCAGTATTATATCATAGAAACCATAGCAACACAGCAAGCATTACAGAGTAAAGTGTAGTAAGATCTAATACGTATAGTTTGGTGGGTTGGGAGTATGCAGGCCTGCTATAAGTGTAGTATGGTGAGGGAGCGGGGGTCCGTAGTAAGTGTAGTATATTGGGGAGCACTTTACCTGCACCTCCTGACAGAGGCATTAGGGGGGTACTTTACCTGCACCTCCTGACAGAAGCGTTAGGGGGAGCACTTTACCTACACCTCCTGGCAGAAGCGTTAGGGGGAGCACTTTACCTGCACCACCGGGCAGAAGTGCTAGGGGGAGCACTTTACCTGCACCTCCTGGCAGAAGCGTTAGGGGGAGCACTTTACCTGCACCTCCTGGCAGAAGCGTTAGGGGGAGCACTTTACCTGCACCACCGGGCAGAAGTGCTAGGGGGAGCACTTTACCTGCACCTCCTGACAGAGGCATTAGGGGGGTACTTTACCTGCACCTCCTGACAGAAGCGTTAGGGGGAGCACTTTACCTACACCTCCTGGCAGAAGCGTTAGGGGGAGCACTTTACCTGCACCACCGGGCAGAAGTGCTAGGGGGAGCACTTTACCTGCACCTCCTGGCAGAAGCGTTAGGGGGAGCACTTTACCTGCACCTCCTGGCAGAAGTGCTAGGGGGAGCACTTTACCTGCACCTCCTGGCAGAAGCGTTAGGGGGAGCACTTTACCTGCACCTCCTGGCAGAAGCGCTCTACCAGGTTCTCGTTGACGATCCCGTCGCTGGCAGCGAAGAACGCCAGCACGTGGGACAGGAACTGCCGCTCCGATGGTTTCAGGTTACACCAGTCCGTCACGTCCTTCCCAAGATCCACCTCTTCTGCACACCAGAACGAGGCTTGCGCCTTTTTGTAGAAGTCCCACATGTCGTGATAACGGATGGGGAAGACCACAAACCTGAAGAAACAAACAGAAACTTTACCTTAATAAACAAACAGCAAACTGGGATTATGTGTGTCTGTGTGTGTGTGCATGTGTGTGTGTGCATGTGTGTGTGTATGTAAGAGTGCCTGTGTGTGTGTGTGCATGTGTGTGTGTGTGTGTCTGTATGTGTGCATGTGTGTGTGTATGTGTGTGCATGTGTGTATGTAAGAGTGCCTGTGTGTGTGTGTGCGTGTGTGTGTGTGTCTGTATGTGTGCATGTGTGTGTGCATGTGTGTGTGTGCATGTGTGTGTGTGTGCGTTTCTTTGTGTGTGTGCACTTGTGCGTGTGTGTGTATGTGTGTGTGTGTAAGAGTGCCTGTGTATGTGTGTATGCCTGTATGTGTGTGCATGCTTGTGTTTGTGTGTGTGTGCATAAGACTGTGTGTGTGTGTTTGTGTGTGTGCATGTGTGTATGGGTGTCTGTGTGTGTGTGTGTGTCTGTGTGTGTGCACGTGTGTGTGTTTGTGTCTGTATGTGTGTGTGTGTGTGTGTGTGCACGTGTGTGTGTGTGTGTGTGTCTATATGCAGAAGGGAGACCAGGGCTGACCTGTGGGGGTTTGGCTTCAGCAGAGGTTCGTCAGCTTCATCTGTCGCCATAGCAACACAGTCACAGTTTCCAACAGAGGAGCTGTCAGAAATTCCCGAGTCGCTGCCGCTCCGGTCCTTTTCCCTCAGAAGGTGGAATCCTTCACCACGGGAGAACTCTGCAGCCTGACAACAACATGGGACAGGTTATACATACATACATCAGGAGAACCCTGCACATGGGACAGGTTATACATACATACATCAGGAGAACCATGGAAAAAATATAACCATATATAATGTTATACATATATAGCTATGGTAACATACATGAACCATATATGGAAACATGAACCCAGCTGCTGATGACATCCATTGATAAATCTGTCCAACAGAATCTTCCTATTAAAGCGTCTGTGCAGTACATATATATGTATATAGATAGAACTTTATTGCTCGACATTTGTACATGGTACAAGGTATGGCAACGACTGTTACACAAAGTACAAAATAGGTGTAGAGAATAAGACTTAATATCCTAATTAACGTAACAAGAAGGGCTGACACATTAGTCGTTGATATAGTGTATATATATATACCTCCCTAACCCAGGAGCCTCAGCTGCCCCCCCCCCTTCTTTGCCCCTCGCGGGGTTATCTGGGGGTATAGATATGTAGAGATGTATAGTGAGTGTGTGTGTAAAACGGGGGCCCTGTGCTCGAGGAGGCGCCTCAACCATATTTATCAGGCTCATTACTCAACACATTGGGTACCTACTGGCTGGCAAAATACACCAGATATTATTATTATCATTATTATCATATTGGAGGAGGGGGTTCTGTCTCGATTGAACATATTGTCTGTCATGATTGTATTGCCTTGGTAACATATGTATACAATAATAATCTTTATTGCATATTCATTCCCCAGTGGGAATGCATTTGTGCGATATGATTATAAATGACACATTTGTGCGATATGACTATAAATGATGGTAACTTGTGTGATATGATTGTAAGACTTTAAAATGTTAGTCTAATTGCCCTACCATGTTAAGTTTTTAATGTATGTGTAAATGCTTTCAATGCCTAAATACGCAATTCAGCGCGTTTTATATATATAGGGCGCTGCGATGTATTTAGAGGTTGTTCAAACAATCAATAAACGTTATATATTTAAAGAATACATTGTACAGCAGTGTTGTTGTTACTCCTCATACAAATGTAGTATTGTACTGACTACATTGGACTCCGTCAAGCCATGTAACGTCCTTGGTCAAGCATAACGGGACCATTTAGCTAGCCCCCTACAGCTACTTGGGAAACATTGTGTAACGTTACAACCAAACAAATAAACAAAGAGGTTCTATTGTGCTTGATAAACAACGTTCACTAACACAACATGTTTCATCCGATCCTATGGGTTCATCTCCTGTTCGCCTGCGGTTTTCTGGCTACCATTTAGCAGGTCTGTAAAGAACGGAACATGGGGAGGGTCCGGCGGTGGTTACATCACAGGCTACCCATCACAGACATGACACACCGCTGACCGACTTAGGGCTGGGTTTCCTGATAAAAACGTTCTCCCTTACCTTTTCCGCCTGTGTGCCGTCTGTTGCCGCCCCTTCAGGACTCGTGCTGCTCATGCTCTCAGATTTGGGAACGATCCGCGCGGTAAATGGCTGGTAAAAGTGTGTTTTTTTCGGCCTTATCTAACAATAAACCTACCGGCCGCCATCTTTATACCCTTACAGCAGACGACGTGACGTCATGGCTCGGTGACCAATGAGAGGCGGCGTAGCTGGATGGGACCCAGCTTGTCTCCCTACTGTCCTTCTAATCTTAAACGCCAGGAGGCGCTTTTAGTGCAGCAGTAGTTTTTAATACCATGTACCATGATGTAACAGCGGCTACTCACTCATGTAATATCACACATCAGTTCCCATCCTGTCTACCACCTGTACATGTCTAATGCATTCCGTTACGATTCTTATCATGCTAGCATAAGCTAGGTCATAAAATACCAGTGAAGTATGAGACTTTGCACCCCTCTTCCAAAGTGGACCAGTCGAGATGTCCCATCATGCCCTGCTGACGTCACCTCTGCGGTTAGCCAGGTTTGCGGAAACAGGAAATTGTTATGAAATTCTACAGTAAGTAACAAGGTTTGTGGCTAAAGTTGCCGCATAAAACTCACAGGAAATAGTCCAGATTAGGGGCCAACGGGACGCCGAGGACCGTGTACCAAGTACTGAAGTGGAATTCAGGAGGCTGCCGGGCGTGTTTGGCGTGACCTGGTAGGTCTGGTGAGAGGCTTGTTTTTGTTTGCTGAGTGTTGTCATCTGTTTTTCGGGATGAACTTGTCTATGGATGCCTCGTCATTGTGACATTGCGACATGTAACGCATGTAGATTTAGTCAGTAGGAATCGTCGGGTCCGGGGTTAGTTGCTGTTGAATCCGATCCTGTATTACAATGCATGACAACCGAGGACACGCCCTCACGAACACCCAGCATCACACAGGCCTTTCTGTCAGGCCTGAAGAAGTTATGAGGTCGGCAGATCCTCGATCCTCTTCCTTGTTGGGGTTTTGGGTTATATCAAGGAGCTTTTATCAACTAGTGGGAGCGACACTCCTACGTATAACGTTACCCAACCAAAGAAGCTCTACTAAACTCTACTCTTCTCTACTGTAATTACACAAACCATGTAGCTAGATACAAACGGCTTGGTGTATGTTTGAAAATAAGCTCATTCACAGATACTACTGCGCATGTGCAGGTCAAAGGTGAAGGCTCTGGTGTGAATACTAGTAGGGCAAATTTCGGTATTTAGACTGCCTATACTTACAATAGGAATCATGGCAGAAAGAGGCTGTCAAAATCACCTGAGTTTTAGAACACGAAAAACTCACATTAATATGGTTGTCTAGCCTCTAAAGAGTAATTTGACGACAAAACAAGGAAAAATTTACGACCGAAATACGTTGTATGGGATCAAAACATAGGTGGTGACCTTTTCACTGTCTGTAAACAACACCAAAACACCTAACTTCTAAGGCCTACTGCAACCACAAATATTGCTAAAAATTTGTTTTTTTCAACACAATATAAAGGCTACAACCCTTACCTATAATATGCGCCTCCAAAATCCAAACATATCCAAAGAAAAACACTTCTACAGGCACTTTGGCCAAGGGTACCTTATCATTTTTAGTAGGCTGAAAGTGGGTCAGCTACGCCTGTCAGGAAATACTGAAATTTGCCCGGCCCAGTAGTCCTTGCGGGCCTGTATGTATGGACCCTGTCAGTCAGTTTGCATATATAGCAATGTCCTGATGTCTTTTGTTTGTCTCAGCAGCTTTCAACTTTGACCTGTGCACGCACAGACTGTCAAATCAGTGAAAGGACTTATATTTTTTATTCAGTCCAAATCTGAGATTCATAACAAAACCTGTTCCTTGGTTACAGGTAGATGGCTTAAACTTTAAAAGGCTGGTCAACATGGATTTCTACTGGTACATGTAAGTACAGCATTTCTACTGGTACATGTAAGTACAGCATTTCTACTGTACATGTAAGTACAGCATTTCTACTGTACATGTAAGTACAGCATTTCTACTGGTACATGTAAGTACAGCATTTCTACTGTACATGTAAGTACAGCATTTCTACTGTACATGTAAGTACAGCATTTCTACTGGTACATGTAAGTACAGCATTGCTGGTACATGTAAGTACAGCATTTCTACTGGTACATGTAAGTACAGCATTGCTGGTACATGTAAGTACAGCATTTCTACTGGTACATGTAAGTACAGCATTGCTGGTACATGTAAGTACAGCATTTCTACTGGTACAATACATGTAAGTACAGCATTTCTACTGGTACATGTAAGTACAGCATTTCTACTGGTACATGTAAGTACAGCATTTCTGCTGGTACATGTAAATACAGCATTGCTGGTACACGTAAGTACAGCATTTCTACTAGTACATGTAAGTACTGCATTTCTACTGGTACATGTAAGTACTGTACAGCATTTCTACTGGTACATGTAAGTACAGCATTGCTGGTACATGTAACATTGTAAGTACAGCATTGCTGGTACATGTAACATTGTAAGTACAGCATTTCTGCTGGTACATGTAAGTACAGCATTTCTGTACTGTATCCAGTGAAGTAGCAAATTATTCCTAACCTCGTGCACGTAAAAGTTACTGTCACTTTTTTTGTTAATGAGCTCCGTTCAATCATGCTGGACAGGAACGTGGAGACGCTGGTGTCACTCTCCGAGGATGAACTGATCTGTCACTTTGACTTGTTTATCCAGAGCAATACGCTCAGGTTATTTACTACTTACAGTTCCGTTTCTGTTCAATCAATCAGTCAATCAATGTTAATCCTGTCTAATCCGTTTTAATCTGTCCCCAGAATCCTGTTTGTGGCAATAATCCTGAAGATCCTGTTCTATCTGTGCTGGTTCTACTCCCGTCAGCGACGGCTGGCGGTGGCCGGACCTAATGAGGTAACAATTTTTACGGTACCTATGTCCATATGTAACGTAACGTTACAATTTAATACTTCATGTAAGTTTAATGGTACCTAGCTATGTCCATATACCATACTGATCAGCGCCCACAGCCGGGCGTCCCACCTAGGTTTGCAGCATATGCTGATCTCCTGCAGCCGCAGGTGCTAACAGTTCAAGTGGATGGCCGAGTGAACTGATATTCTGTGTTTCTCATGTTTAAAGTGGCCGAATGAGTTGGTATCCTGTGTTTATGTCATACCTGTGACGCAAAAACGTTCGATACGGGTGTTCCGGACCAGGCCGTACGTTACCGTATCGCACAGGTTCGAAAGGCGTATCACACAGGCTCCATTCGAATAAATCGAACTGTTTCGAGCGGGCCGAATTGGCAATTCGAATACCTGATTCGGACGTTGGAACATTGCTGTTGCATCACTTATTGTTCGAGGGCACCAAATTTGTTCAACTTCTGGCGCATTTCGCATCAAAACATGGGTTTTCTCAGGTGGGTATGACATAAATAAAATACAACACGGTGTATTCCGTATCGCCCAAGGTATCAGCCCGACCGCGGGTCGGATCGCATGACGGCCGATGTTTTAAGTGGCCGAGTGAGTTGATATTCTGTGTTTCTCATGTTTTAAGTGGCCGAGTGAGTTGATATTCTGTGTTTCTCATGTTTTAAGTGGCCGAGTGAGTTGATGTTCTGTGTTTCTCATGTTTAAAGTGGCCGAGTGAGTTGATGTTCTGTGTTTAAAGTGGCCGAGTGAGTTGATGTTCTGTGTTTAAAGTGGCCGAGTGAGTTGATATTCTGTGTTTCTCATGTTTTAAGTGGCCGAGTGAGTTGATGTTCTGTGTTTCTCATGTTTAAAGTGGCCGAGTGAGTTGATGTTCTGTGTTTAAAGTGGCCGAGTGAGTTGATGTTCTGTGTTTAAAGTGGCCGAGTGAGTTGATGTTCTGTGTTTAAAGTGGCCGAGTGAGTTGATGTTCTGTGTTTAAAGTGGCCGAGTGAGTTGATGTTCTGTGTTTCTCCCTCCTGCAGCTCACCCACGGCACCCCCCCGGGAGGAACCCTGTCACGCCCGCCCCCCTATCCCAGCATGGACGGAGAGAACCCCCCCTCCAGCCCCATGGGCAGCTTCCCAGAACCCCCTCCGTACTGCGAGCTGGACGAGCATGATGGGAAGCCCCCGCCCTATCACGCTGTGGTGGCACTGAAGGAAGCACAGGCCATACAGTCCCATCATGCACTGCCACAGGCCATACAGTCCCATCATGCACTGCCACAGGCCATACAGTCCCATAATGCACTGCCACAGGTATCCCAGCATCCTCCTTACCCGGCACCAGGGAGACAAGAACCACCGGTGTCCCAGGATGCACCAGTTCAAGCAGTTACTACGACAGCAGGAGTGATTGACAACAACACTTCATGCTAGCCGGGTTACCATGACAACACAGTGCCTTTAGTCTGCTGCCAACCCCAGAGCCTATCCCTGGAGAAGGACAAACAAACAAACAAACAAACAAACATGTACTACAGGAGAATACAGTATTCTGCGCATCAGCAGTGATGAAGTTCCCCCTCCACCGCCCCGCGGTGTACCACCATCCCAGGGGTGTACCATTACCCCCAGGGGTGTACCACAACTTCCCTCCTTTAGGGGAAGTCTTGCTGGATTTGTAAGCTAATAAGGGAGGGGGTGTTAGTACAGAGAGACACACTGTTGAGGGTTTTATGATGAGATACTTTTTGAAGAGAAACTGGGGGGGGGGGCATGTGGGGTGTCTAGTTTCAGAGGTACAGTTTTAGGTATTGATCAACTCTGGCTGTTGTGTGGTCTCAGTTTGTGTCAAGTGTTTCAGTCTTACAAACAGCCAAATAGAGAAACAGGTGTGCTGATGCAGGTGTGAAGAATTAAGCCTGATACACCTGAGCTAAACACCTGTCTTCTACACTCTGAGCTAAACACCTGTCTTCTACACCTGAGCTAAACACCTGTCTTCTACACCTGAGCTGAACACCTGTCCTCTACACCTGAGCTGAACACCTGTCTTCTACACCTGAGCTAAACACCTGTCTTCTACACTCTGAGCTGAACACCTGTCTTCTACACCTGAGCTGAACACCTGTCCTCTACACCTGAGCTGAACACCTGTCTTCTACACCTGAGCTGAACACCTGTCTTCTACACTCTGAGCTGAACACCTGTCCTCTACACCTGAGCTTAACACCTGTCCTCTACACCTGAGCTGAACACCTGTCTTCTACACCTGAGCTGAACACCTGTCTTCAAGCCTTTGGATTATCATGCCAGAATCAGGAACATCCAAGAGCTTCCAGGGGTCACCTCAGGTCAGCTGTTACTGGTGCACTGGTCAGTGTAAAACCTAGGGGGGTACTGGTCAGTGTAAAACCTAGGATGGTACTGGTGCACTGGTCAGTGTTAAACCTAGGAAGTTACTGGTGCACTAAAAAACCTAGGGGGGTACTGGTGGTCATTGTAAAACTTGCAGGGCTACTGGTTCATTGGTCAGTGTAAAACCTAGGGGGCTACTGGTGCACTGGTCAGTGTAAAACCTAGGGGGGTACTGGTCAGTGTAAAACCTAGGGTGGTACTGGTGCACTGGTCAGTGTTAAACCTAGGAAGTTACTGGTGCACTAAAAAACCTAGGGGGGTACTGGTGGTCATTGTAAAACTTGCAGGGTTACTGGTGCATTGGTCAGTGTAAAACCTAGGGGGTTACTGGTTCACTTAAAAAACCTAGGGGGCTACTGGTGCACTGGTCAGTGTTAAACCTAGGGGGTTACTGGTGCACTGGTCAGTGTTAAACCTAGGGGGCTACTGGTGCCATAGTCAATGTTGGTTAACTCATACGGGGATTTATGTGCATAGGGGGATGTCTATTTTTGCAGCCGTGAACTCAACAACAGGTTTAAGGTTTTCGTACTAGATGGTCACAAATGAAAGACTGAGTATTTTCATCTCCATGAATGGAACATTAAGTAATGTGTTCTAGCTGGGCGGGCTTGTTCTGTACGGAAAACTATAAAGGTTTGTAAGTTTCAGTGGTGGAATATAAGATTTTATATGATAAGTAAAAGGTAAATTATGTGATTATATTACTTTAGTGATGAGCACTCAACAGCTACTAGTACTACCAGCCATAGTTTGTTATTCAGCTTTGCTTGTAAAGAAAGAAGGGTACATGTAGCTATGTGGTACATGTAGCTATGTGGTACATGTAGCTATGTGGTACATGTAGCTATGTGGTACATGTAGCTATGTGGTACATGTAGCTATGTGGTACATGTAGCTATGTGGTACATGTAGCTATGTGGTACATGTAGCTATGTGGTACATGTAGCTATAAGGAAAGTTTGGTGAGTTGGTTTGCTATTGCTTGACTCAACTTGTTAGGATGTTAATCTAAGGCTAACTGTGTACTCTTCCTACTAAACAGCATACAGATATAAATAAGGCAAGTCCTGGTAAGATGATACTGTAACACTATGGTTTTTACCAGGCAATATGAGCACGTCCTGGTAAGATGATACAACTGTAACACTATGGTTTTTACCTGGCAATGTGAGCATGTCCTGGTAAGATGATACTGTAACACTATGGTTTTTACCCGGCAATATGAGCACGTCCTGGTAAGATGATACTGTAATACTATGGTTTTTACCTGGCAATGTGAGAAAGACGATGACAATGTGCAGGAAAGTATGGAGCCAACACTAAAGTTGTGGTCTGTTGTTGAGATGTTGAGGGAGTGCAACTACATGTGATATATGTATAACTACATGTGATATATGTATATTGGAACGTAGCGTTGGTAAACGTTCAGGAGTGTAAAGTGCCATGAAGACGTCTGGATCAGCCCCTGTATGAAGATTTAATGACAAATCTCAGATTGATGAATTACAACGGTCGGGTTCAGTAACGTACACCTCCTTCTGCAGGTGTCCCTGTCCCAGTTATATGGGGCAGACGGTGTTGGTCCTCTACCATGGCTACATGTACAGAGGTTCCTAAGCATTTGCACGAACCCATTATGAGATTCGTACGAATATTATGTGATTCGCAAGAATCACTATGCGAAAACGCACAAACCTTATGAAAATCACACGAATCACTATGCGAAAACTTACGAACCTTATGTGATTTGCACGAACCTTATGTGATTTGCACGAACCTTATGTGATTTGCACGAACCTTATGCGAATGATGTAATATCACGTGACCCGGCGGTGGTCGGTCGGTTTTGCATAAGGTTCGTGCAAATCGCATAAGGTTCGTGTGTGTCACATAATGATTTGTGTGAATTACACAAGGTTCGTACGTTTTCGCATAGTGATTCGTGTGATTTTCATCAGGTTCGTGCGTTTTTGCATAGTGATTCGGGCGAATGTTCCTACGAATCTCATAGGGGTTGTGCAGATGCTTAGGCACCCCTGATGTGCGTGTGGCAAATTTATGTACAGCTACAACAAAGTCTGAAATGTATCCCAGAATATTTTGCTAAATAAAGGACTGTAAGTTTACATTTTGTCATGGACTTTCCTTTCCCTGCTGATTGCCACCCCGTCTGCCTGGCTATGAACGGCTTCAAATTCTGGACATCACGTTACACTACGAATTACTGTAAAACTGAAACATGATTTTGGTGCATTCAACCATGTGTTCCACCTCATTCAGTGGGTTTTCTGCATGTGATCTACTGGCTTGGATTACAACAAGTAAAAATGTATATATAGGTCCCTAATATTCATTAAACATTTTCTGTTTTGTGAAGAACAGATCCTGCCCCAGATGTTATAACTGTGCGGCCTGTAGACTCTGTCCCAGCAGCGCGAGACTCTGTCCCAGCAGCGCGAGACTCAGTCCCAGCAGCGCGAGACTCTGTCCCAGCAGCGCGAGACTCGGTCCCAGCAGCAATGTTATAACTGTGCGGCCTGTAGACTCTGTCCCAGCAGCGCGAGACTCGGTCCCAGCAGCGCGAGACTCGGTCCCAGCAGCGCGAGACTCGGTCCCAGCAGCGATGTTATAACTGTGCGGCCTGTAGACTCTGTCCCAGCAGAGAGACGAAGCGGTGAACATCGCTGAAGGAGTTGTAGAGTGGCGCGGGGGCGATGCGCAGCACGTTGGGTTCCCTCTTATCACACTGCAGGGGAAACAAAATGCTCTTATCACACTGCAGGGGAAATGTGATGACCTAAACAGAGGTTTTGTTTTGGTGTGTCTGCTGGCGGTGGTGTGTCTGCTGGCTGTGTTTTTTTATTACTCAAATACAGTAGAGACTAGCGAGGCAGGATGTGAGAAATCAGGTTGTGACAGGAAGTAGAGGTCAGAGGTCATGGGGACAATGGAGGACGCTTCTAATTCACAGTTTTTGGTCTGTGTTGAAAGTCCGATCGACCGATCTCTGCCGGTGGAATCGCCGATTCTACCAGATTGCAGTCTCTACCCTGACATATATATATATATATACTAACAGCTCATAGTGAGGTCTACTGATGGATAAAAAAAGTTAGTTACGCACCGCGACTCCTCTCCTCTCCAGCTCGGTAAAGACGGCTCCGATTGGCACCGAGAACATGAGTGACAGCTGGCAGCCGCGTTGGGCGGGGTCAGAGGGCGTGATGATCTCCACCCAGGGCCGGATGGCATCTTCGCTGGCCTCTTTTGGTTCGCTGGCCATAGGTTTCGGGTAAAACTTCTTGATCAGAAACTCGAGGTAACCCGTCAAAAGGACAGACTTCCTTCTCAGATCAGCCATCGTCGTCTTCTGGAACACCTGCATCAGGTGAGAGGTCAAAGGAGACAAAAATCATTTTCACTGAAATGTTTGCTCCTATACGAGAGTAGCTTATTTTCTGACCTGTTAGCAGTAATTTATGAAGTTAACAGAAGCAGATAATATTGTTTTGACTTTGTCTACTTCATCAGGAATTAGCAGAACATGCTCGAAAACCGATTCTACAATGATGCACCTCTCAAATTTTCAAATCGAAAAAGTTACATGTATATCCTCTACCAGCCGCCGACTGAAGAAAATGTCTAGGGTCGGCAGGTTTTTCTAGGGTCGGCAGGTTTTTCTAGGGTCGGTCGGGAAACAGGAAATAAAACATTTTTTGTCCTAGGCCTTACCAAGGAGGTTGAAAATTTTTACATGTACATGTACATGTATGTAGCTTATGTACATGTATGTAGCTTAAGTACATGTATGTAGCTTATGTACATGTATGTAGCTTATGTACATGTGTGTAGCTTATGTACATGTATGTAGCTTATGTACATATGTGTAGCTTATGTACATGTATGTAGCTTATGTACATGTATGTAGCTTATGTACATGTATGTAGCTTATGTACATGTAGCTTATGTACATGTATGTAGCTTATGTACATGTATGTAGCTTATGTACATGTGTGTAGCTTATGTACATGTGTGTAGCTTATGTACATGTATGTAGCTTATGTACATGTATGTAGCTTATGTACATATGTGTAGCTTATGTACATGTGTGTAGCTTATGTACATGTATGTAGCTTATGTACATGTAGCTTATGTACATGTATGTAGCTTATGTACATGTATGTAGCTTATGTACATGTATGTAGCTTATGTACATGTATGTAGCTTATGTACATGTATGTAGCTATGTACATGTAGCTTATGTACATGTATGTAGCTTATGTACATGTATGTAGCTTATGTACATGTATGTAGCTTATGTACATGTATGTAGCTTATGTACATGTGTGTAGCTTATGTACATGTGTGTAGCTTATGTACATGTATGTAGCTTATGTACATGTATGTAGCTTATGTACATGTATGTAGCTATGTACATGTATGTAGCTATGTACATGTATGTGGCTATGTACATGTATGTAGCTTATGTACATGTATGTAGCTGTGTACATGTATGTAGCTTATGCACATGTATGTAGCTTATGTACATGTATGTAGCTTATGTACATGTATGTAGCTATGTACATGTATGTAGCTTATGTACCTAATGTTCGGTGGCACAGAAGAAGACGTCAAATCCAGGCTTGGCAAAGCTACTGGTATGTGGCAATACCTGAGAAATTTCTGGCTATCTAAGCAAATCAGTGTACCGTTAAAGTTAAAGTTATTCCAGACTATTGTGATGCCAGTAGCCACCTATGCGTGTGAATCTTGGAAAAGCACTGCAGAGATAACAAAATCACTCGATACCTTCCAATGTAAATGCCTTAGGACAATCCTAGGCATCTCCTGGCGTGACCACGTCACAAACGAGGAGCTCATGCAAAGAGCTAAGGTGCCTTTAGCCAGAGAGACAGTCAGAAAAAGAAGATTGAGATTTGTCGGGCATGTATGGCGCCTTTCCAACAGAAGAACAACAAAAACAGCTATGTCATGGGCCCCTAAGGGCACCCGCCCCAGGGGCAGGCCAAAAACTACACTAAGACTGACAATCTTAGATGATGGAAGGAAAATGGGGCTAAACAGCATGGGAAGCATGGCAGTAGCTGCGCAAGACCACAACCTTTGGAGGAAGTATGCTTGAGGAGTTGAACAATGCAACAGTGTTGTGGGAGGGTCTAAGGTCTAAGGTAAGGTATGTACATGTATGTAGCTTATGTACATGTATGTAGCTTATGTACATGTATGTAGCTTATGTACATGTATGTAGCTTATGTACATGTATGTAGCTTATGTACAATGCTTATGTACATGTGTGTAGCTTATGTACATGTATGTAGCTTATGTACATCTATGTAGCTTATGTACATGTATGTAGTTTATGTACATATGTGTAGCTTATGTACATGTATGTAGCTTATGTACATCTATGTAGCTTATGTACATGTATGTAGCTTATGTACATGTGTGTAGCTTATGTACATGTGTGTAGCTTATGTACATGTATGTAGCTTATGTACATCTATGTAGCTTATGTACATGTGTGTAGCTTATGTACATGTATGTAGCTATGTACATGTGTGTAGCTTATGTACATGTGTGTAGCTTATGTACATGTATGTAGCTTATGTACATCTATGTAGCTTATGTACATGTGTGTAGCTTATGTACATGTATGTAGCTTATGTACATGTGTGTAGCTGATGTACATGTATGTAGCTTATGTACATGTGTGTAGCTTATGTACATGTATGTAGCTTATGTACATGTATGTAGCTATGTACATGTGTGTAGCTTATGTACATGTGTGTAGCTTATGTACATGTATGTAGCTTATGTACATGTGTGTAGCTTATGTACATGTGTGTAGCTTATGTACATGTGTGTAGCTTATGTACATGTGTGTAGCTTATGTACATGTATGTAGCTTATGTACATGTATGTAGCTTATGTACATGTATGTAGCTTATGTACATGTGTGTAGCTATGTACATGTATGTAGCTTATGCACATGTATGTAGCTTATGTACACGTATGTAGCTTATGTACATGTATGTAGCTTATGTACATGTGTGTAGCTATGTACATGTATGTAGCTTATGTACATGTGTGTAGCTTATGTACATGTATGTAGCTTATGTACATGTGTGTAGCTTATGTACATGTGTGTAGCTTATGTACATGTGTGTAGCTTATGTACATGTGTGTAGCTTATGTACATGTATGTAGCTTATGTACATGTATGTAGCTTATGTACATGTATGTAGCTTATGTACATGTGTGTAGCTTATGTACATGTATGTAGCTTATGTACATGTATGTAGCTTATGTACATGTGTGTAGCTTATGTGCATGTGTGTAGCTTATGTACATGTGTGTAGCTTATGTACATGTGTGTAGCTTATGTACATGTGTGTAGCTTATGTACATGTATGTAGCTTATGTACATGTATGTAGCTTATGTGCATGTATGTAGCTTATGTACATGTATGTAGCTTATGTACATGTGTGTAGCCTACAATACTCACGTCCAGGCTTGCCAGGAGCGGGCTGACCAGCAGGGGCGGGGGGTTGCTGACCCGGAAACCGTTCACCCCCGGCGACAGGTCCAGCTCTGCAACATCAGGCAATGGGTCAGCTGACTTAGCACCAATCAACTTCAGGCAATGGGTCAGCTGACTTAGCACCAATCAACTTCACGCAATGGGTCAGCTGACTTAGCACCAATCAACATCAGGCAATGGGTCAGCTGACTTAGCACCAATCAACTTCAGGCAATGGGTCAGCTGACTTAGCACCAATCAACATCAGGCAATGGGTCAGCTGACTTACGAAACTTTAAATGTCATGTCAAACTGTGGCGGAATCTGGAAACAGTTTGAAAAGTGTTGAATATACCTAACTGTACATGTGTAACACAGCAGGAACAGGGACTTACGTTACTTCCAAGTTGTCCAACAATCGTTTCCAACAGATTCCACAAACATTCCTTTCCTGGAATTTTCTTCTTAATTTAGGGATGAGAGAAACCTACTCACTGTTGTCCATCCGGAAGCGTGTGCTCATCTTGTGTCCCCACCAGCCCAGGAGCTTCGGCATGTCCGCAGCCGCGTGTTTCTCGTGCACAAAAGCACCGGCCAGGCCTCCGGCTCCCGAGTTCATGTACTGGGAACAGGAGTCACGTCTTTAGTCTCATACTCACACTCAGGACTAGAACAGGTAGAGTTGGTAAACTGAAAATCATCTTCAAAAACAGCATTTGGAGTTGGTCCTTACCTTGTATGTGCACCAGCAGGCAAAGTCGACCCCCCAGTCGTGTAGATGTAACTCTGCGTTTCCCACTGCATGGGCCAGGTCAAACCCTACCACACAGCCCTGAAACACAAACACAAGTCAAACCCTACCACACAGCCCTAAACACAAACACAAGTCAAACCCTACCACACAGCCCTAAAACACAAACACAAGTCAAACCCTACCACACAGCCCTAAAACACAAACACAAGTCAAACCCTACCACACAGCCCTAAACACAAACACAAGTCAAACCCTACCGCACAGCCCTAAAACACAAACACAAGTCAAACCCTACCACACAGCCCTAAACACAAACACAAGTCAAACCCTACCACACAGCCCTAAACACAAGTCAAACCCTACCACACAGCCCTAAAACACAAGTCAAACCCTACCACACAGCCCTAAAACACAAGTCAAACCCTACCACACAGCCCTAAAACACAAACACAAGTCAAACCCTACCGCACAGCCCTAAAACACAAACACAAGTCAAACCCTACCGCACAGCCCTAAAACACAAACACAAGTCAAACCCTACCACACAGCCCTAAAACACAAACACAAGTCAAACCCTTAGGACAAACACATCCCTCTCAGTAAAATACAAAGTAGTCTTCACATAACCACAGATTAGCACTGTCATGACGTATTGTGCATAACAGAACCAATCAGGACTGTACTTGGGAAAGTGACAGTCACCAAAATGCCGGTCAGAAGCTGGCATGTTATGCTGCATGAAGGGCGGGTGGCTTTACAGAAACAGATGCAGCTACAGATAGAGGTACAGAACTGATGCAGCTACAGAAACAGATACAGAAACAGATGCAGCTACAGAAACAGGTAGAGATACAGAAACAGGTAGAGATACAGATACAGGTACACATACAGCTACAGAAACAGGTACAGACCTTGCTGTGGCCGGCGCATGTGATGGTCTCCATGTCAAACAGCTGTCCCGTGTAGTACTGCACCCCGCTGAACACGATCGCAGCGATGGCGTCTCCCTCCCGCTCGATCAGCGACACCAGGTCCTCCGTCCGCAGAGTCTGCTCCCCCGGTCTGGGCTCTGCCAGCAGGAGACTTGTAGCCGGGTCGTAGCCATGGAAACGGATTTGGGACTCCATCGCATACTGGAGCAAAAAAACAAACCAACAAAAAACAGGCTGGTGATATGCTGCTGTCAGTCAAAGAGGTATTTATTAAGTTAACCTGTTCTTAAAAAGACGACCTATATTACAATGGGCATCAGAAGTTCTGTGGGTTATGATACAACTGATTCCAGTTGATGACTTTCTGTCAAATACCTGCTGTGGGTGGTACGTGAAAGACAAGATTTGGTTTCATGCAGAGTCATCACAAGTTAATACAAGTCTGACTCACATGGTCTGATGGGAAGGCCTTTCCCTCGATGAGGATCTTGTGCCTTGTTGCCGTGGGTCGGTAGAAGGACACCTGGGTGTACATATGGGGTCAAAATATTTAATAATTTCATCACCATGGGCCCTCAAGAGGACAAATAATATTGATATATTACTAAGAAATACTGCTGATGACAGTTATGATGCAGCATTGTTCTCTGCTACAAATGTGATACATGTACTATATAGTGTTATCTGTCACCCAGTGTCACTCTGACTATGAGTATGACCCAGTGTTACCTCTGACCCAGTGTTACCTCTGACCCAGTGTTACCTCTGACCCAGTGTTACCTCTGGTCCAGTATTACCTCTGACCCAGTGTTACCTCTAACCCAGTGTTACCTATGACCCAGTGTTACCTATGACCCAGTGTTACCTATGGCCCAGTGTTACCTATGACCCAGTGTCACCTATGACCCAGTGTCACCTATGGCCCAGTGTCACCTATGAACCAGTGTTACCTATGACCCTGTGTTACCTATGACCCAGTGTTACCTATGACCCAGTGTCACCTATGGCCCAGTGTCACCTATGAACCAGTGTTACCTATGACCCTGTGTTACCTATGACCCAGTGTTACCTATGACCCAGTGTTACCTATGGCCCAGTGTTATCTATGAACCAGTGTTACCTATGACCCAGTGTTACCTATGACCCAGTGTTACCTATGACCCAGTGTTACCTATGACCCAGTGTTACCTATGACCCAGTGTTACCTATGACCCAGTGTCACCTATGACCCAGAGGACTGACCAGTAGGAGGTGCAGGTTGACCGTCAGCCCGTTCATACAGGCCACTTCCTCCGGCCTGGCTCCTGGCGAGAAAAACACAGCAGATTTGCCCCATTAAAACCGACACATACAGACAGTATGTCTACCTGGAGCCCAATCTGTCCATGTAAATATGAAAGACAGCCCATGTACAAGTCAAATAACACAACAATCAAAAAATAAGATTAAAACAAAAAAGCGTCACATTTCATATGTTACAGCTGCTACACTGTAATCCAATCCATGCATATACAAGCAGACGTGAACTGCACAGTTTTGCCTCTGTTAGACTCACCCACGATCCTGGCACTCTGTTCAGTGACGTACTCATCACACAGCGCCCAGGGTCTGGGCCCCTCAAAGTGACCAAAAACACCACTGCAGTGAACAACAAACAGCACCTGATAGTGTAGTACTTTAACAAATCACTGTAGAATGCTAGAAAGTTTTTCTTCACTTTTTTTATCTATTGTTCTCTACTTATAACACAAAGAACTAAATATTCCAACTGGATACATAAAAAGGAACCTCACTATCTTGCCCAGTAGTCCAGGTCTTGTTCCAAGTATTTCCTTACTCCTTTAGGTTGGAGACCGAGAGAATTCCCGCACATATAGACACAGTCATCGTCTGCACACACTAGTGTGGGGTCGGCTGGAAAACAGAACACGAAAATCATCCTTGCGAATTTTCTACAGATGCTTCAGACTTCTCAAACCTTGACAGAAAATGTCGGCGGAATGTCTTACACAGATAAGGCAGATAAGACAGTCGGCCCTTACTTGGCGGAAGGTCTTACACAGATAAGAAAGTGGGCCCTTACTTGGCGGAAGGTCTTTCATCTTGGGGATGTGGAAGTCTTCCCGCAGTCCCCGCAGGGGGTCCTCGGTATCCATGGCAACAGCGAAGGTCTGATCCTCGGGTCGGCAGCCCAGCGCTGCGGCTTTTTCCAGCAGCACATCTGCGGGGTGGCGCGACTGCTGCGTAACTGCTGAGTCAGCCATTCTGCAGGGGGGACAAGAATCTGGGCTGAGGTGCTGTGTGGGTGGGGGGGGGGGGCGCAAAAAGTTGCAGGGGGTCTTACTGTAGCAAGCTGGGCTTCTATGTTGGAAGGGGGGTATACAATTCTGGGGGGATCAAACTGTAGCCATCCGGGATTGCATGTTGGAGGGGGGTCAAACTCAAATATTTAACTTAAGGGGGGTGTCTCTACTGAGTCTACAGCAATCTGGGTTAGCATGTCGGAGGGGGGGTCTAAAAGTCTGGGGTGGGGTCATGCTATAATCTTGGTTAATACTAGTATGTGGGAGGGGGGGGTAAAATCCAGGGGGTCGCACAACAGCGAGCTGAGTTTAGTATGTCGGAGGGCAGCTGGTAGCTTAAGCAATCATGTCGGCTCTTCTTATACCTTTTGTTAACGTTAACGACAACAACAACAGTTATACCGCTAACGTTATAACTATTATATATAAACGTGATCGCGTGAGTTACATGACGTTACTTGCTTGTGTGAGTGACCGGAGCTTCGAAGCTGCACAACTCAGGTAGACCACCACACGTGCCGCCTCTCGGACTGTCAGTGTAACACGTTAGGGCAGAGCACAGGACAAGCAGCTCACGCAAGCTGCAGACGGAAAGGCTATTAAATAAGAAGCGTTTTCAGACCTGTACAAAGTCCTCCGGCCCGCCTGAAGGAAAACAGACGACTTTGTTACCAAATAGATCGTCCGACAAAAGGTCATGACCGGTCAAAGGTTATCCAAGATGGCGGTGTGTGTAGCTGTCATCTCAAAAGAGGTAAGAAAACTATAAAATTGTGACCGAATAAGGAGAGCTAGGGTGTAACTGAGCCCTGGAAGGGTACTGTAATGTGGGAGTACAGAATTTGAGGGGTTAGGATTTGTTACGATGGAGCGATGAAACTAATATGTCTAACCCGGAATAAGCCCAAATTCAAAACAGATGTCTCATGCTTTGAATGAGTGTGCCTACAGAAAGGATGGTTGGGCCTCTTATGAAATTTCCATGTGGGAAAACTGGGTCAGTGGTAACCCAAGACAACAGTTGGGACCCTAGGATGGGGGCTGTTTGCCAAAACATCAAATTTGAAACAGATGTCTCAAACATCAAGTGTCAGTGAGCATGGATGTAGGAATGGATGTATGTTATGTGTAACGATTGAGTCTAGTGGTAGGAACTTGTATGTGAGGGGGGGGGGGCGGTTGTATAGTGTTGTGTTATTCCTTTCTCTCATGCAGGACCATTACTGATAGACACTATATTGTAGGAATGACTGGCAGTATAGTCAAAGGAAAAGTAAATGTACTAAGCCTGGGAGTTCCTGTTGTGGATGTTGATTGTTCGTTGCTGTAAACCAACCCCAATCCCCCATAGATATGACCAAACTTTTGCCTTCTGTCCAATGCACCCTGCGTGTACTGGAATTGTTGGTTACCCAGTTTTAGGTTTTAAAAAAATCCACTATCAGCCCAAACCCCAACCATAGCCTTGGGGCCCAAAAAGGGTGGCCTGGCTAGCCTGCAGGCTAGCCTGCTGGGCCCAGGCTTTTCCGTAAACCCACAGTTAGTAGTAACAGTATCTACTAGTTAACGTGCACATTCCTGTCAGAACTTAACGTTATAACCCTCCTGTAAGTGTAATATGATATTCAAACAGCTCCGTACAGAACTACCCCCCGCCCTGTCATTATGTATTTACGAATGTAACCCCCCCCCCCTTCCAGAACTACCCCCTGTACATCCAGACGATTCCCACGGAAGACGATCTGAAGTTCCACTACACGGTCCACACCTCGCTGGACGTGGTGGAGGAGAAAATCAACAACGTCGGCAAAACTACCAACGACCTGCGGGAGCTGTATCTGGGGCTGCTGTACCCCACAGAGGACTACAAGGTGTATCCTTTAGCTGTACATACTGTACAGTGTGTCCTTAGCTGTACCCTACAGAGGACTACAAGGTGTATCCTTTAGCTGTACATACTGTACAGTGTGTCCTTTAGCTGTACCCCACAGAGGACTACAAGGTGTATCCTTTAGGTTTAGCTGCACCCTACAGTGTGTCCTTTAGCTGTACTCTACAGTGTGTCCTTTAGCTGTACCCTACAGAGGACTATAACTATAAGGTGTGTCCTTTAGGTTTAGCTGTACCCCACAGAGGACTACAAGGTGTGTCCTTTAGCTGTACCCCACAAAGGACTACAAGGTGTATCCTTTAGCTGTACTGTACAGTGTGTCCTTAAGCTGTACCCCACAGAGGACTACAAGGTGTATCCTTTAGGTTTAGCTGTACCCCACAGAGGACTACAAGGTGTGTCCTTTAGCTGTACTCTACAGTGTGTCCTTTAGCTGTACCCTACAGAGGACTATAACTATAAGGTGTGTCCTTTAGGTTTAGCTGTACCCCACAGAGGACTACAAGGTGTGTCCTTTAGCTGTACATACTGTACAGTGTATCCTTTAGCTGTTACAGAGGACTATAAAGTGTGTCCTTTAGCTGTACCCCACAGAGGACTACAAGGTGTATCCTTTAGCTGTACCCCACAGAGGACTACAAGGTGTATCCTTTAGCTGTACCCCACAGAGGACTACAAGGTGTATCCTTTAGGTTTAGTTGTACCCCACAGAGGACTACAAGGTGTATCCTTTAGGTTTAGCTGTACCCTACAGAGTGTCCTTTAGCTGTACCCCACAGAGGACTATAAGGTGTATCCTTTAGGTTTAGCTGTACCCTACAGAGTGTCCTTTAGCTGTACCCCACAGAGGACTATAAGGTGTATCCTTCAGGTTTAGCTGTACCCCACAGAGGACTATAAGGTGTATCCTTCAGGTTTAGCTGTACCCCACAGAGGACTATAAGGTGTATCCTTCAGGTTTAGCTGTACCCTACAGAGGACTATAAGGTGTATCCTTTAGGTTTAACTGTACCCTAGTGTGTCCTTTAGCTGTACCCCACAGAGGACTACAAGGTGTATCCTTTAGCTGTACTGTACAGTGTGTCCTTTAGCTGAACCCTACAGAGGACTACAAGGTGTATCCTTTAGCTGTACCCTACAGTGTGCCCTTAGCTGTACCCTACAGTGTGCCCTTAGCTGTACCGTACAGATGACTATAAGGTGTATCCTTTAGCTGTGCCGTATAGTGTGTCCTTTAGCTGTACTGTACAGTGTGTCCTTTAGCTATACCCTACAGTGTGTCCTTTAGCTGTACTCTACAGTGTGTCCTTTAGCTGTTCCCTACAGTGTGTCCTTTAGCTGTTCCCTACAGAGGACTATAGAGTGTGTCCTTAAGCCTACTGTACTTAATGTGTATAATGAATCAATCCATGACCACTCTCTAGTTCTGATTATTCAGGTAGACTGAGGGCCATGTGCTGCACAGATAGAGATCAGTTTGGAAAAATGATGTCAGCGAAGTCACATGATTTAGGTGATTAGATTATTTGGGGAATTCTTCCTTAACCGCCATCCCCAGATATGGCTACGTGACCAACACAAAAATCAAGTTTGTGGTGGTTGTGGAGTCATCCAACACCGCTCTCCGAGACAACGAGATCAGGACAGTGAGTGCTTCCGCTCTTTCTTAGAGGTTTTGTCTTTAAGAACTTTGACAGAGATCATGGTAGTACCTCATGGAAGTTGTTAAAAGATCTCCTTTGTCTTCCCAGATGTTCCGTAAGTTGCACAACGCTTACACGGACATGGTGTGCAACCCCTTCTACACACCGGGGGACAGGATCACGTCCAGGTGGGGCCGCATGCTTACATGTACACATCTTCTGTGTAGATTAAAAGTGGGACCACTGGCTATAGCTATAGGTGGGACTTAGAGGTGGGACTGCAGGTTAGTTCCTGCAAAAGTTCACACGTCGTTCGCCTGCCCATCAAGTGAATGCGTGTCAAAGACTGTTTTGTTGCCTGTGCAGGGTGTCTCACATTAAGGCTTTATGCTTGATAAAATCCCCTTGCTCACGAATTTCATTTTTTGCCTGCCTAGGGTGTCTCAGAAATGAGTCACATGAATGTTCCTTTGCTACCCAGGGTGTCTCACACCTGTTTTGTAGTGTCTCACAGGAGCATTTTGTTGCCTGTGCAGACTGTCTCACACAAGCGTTTTGTTCCATATTGGGTGTCTCACAAGAGTGTTTTGTTGCCTCTCCAGGGTGTTTGAGAAGGTTGTGAATGGAATGATGCTGCAGGACAGCTGAGACTCTGGCTGCTGCTGAACTGGACATCCCTGGATGGGCTGGTGGGGAGGGGGGCAGGTTGCTGAACTGGACATCCCTGGATGGGCTGTTTACCTCAGTATAAAAGCCTATAGCTTGCTAATCAGTCTATGCCATATTAAGTTATGGCACCTAGTACTTTATCATACTGGAACTTCTGGCAGCTAGCTGCTACCTGCAACAGTATTTCAGCTCATATATGTAATCTCATGGAGCATGTCCCAGGCCACTACACAAGGAAGACTTACTGATGAAGTCTGTTCCACACGTAAATACCAGTAACTATTACTATAAGAAATGTTACAGAATCTGTATCTTAACTGCCTACACATGTTGTCACGCTTTATACATAGATGTGGTCGTGTACTAGGGATTTCAGTTAAGTGATGGACCAAGTTGTACATGTAAACTATGAATGGTCCTGTTCACTGTTGGATCATAGGAAGTCCCTTTATGACAGGGAATGTATCATCGACTGGGGGATGTAGTCTACGGTCTAAGGATGGCCTAAAGGTTCCCTCTCACTGCATTTGTGTCACTGCTGAGTTCGGTCACTGCATCACTGATTATTTTCTCAAATTTTTCATAATTTAGATATTGCATAATATGTCAATGTATGACTTAGAAGACAAAATACAAAAATAAAAAATAAACTTTGTTCTTTATCTCTGAAATTCGCTGATTATCTTTGGAACCCTGCAGTGATGCTAGTGTAGTGACTAGTGAGAGTGCATGTATTTAACCCCTCATGCCAGCCTGCCTGTACTAATATTAAATATGTGCAGTTCCTAGTGTACAACAGGTCAGACTGTTATATGCAGGGTTTGTACTATTGTGGAGCAGACAGGAATATGTTTTATTGGAGTATGTAATGTACACAGATGTATGTTGTGTGATCAGGAAAGGGAGACAAATCAAGACAATGACAACTGATTACAATTTACAGGAACTTTATTGAAAATAAAAAGACTAAAACAAAAAAAGCCCCGTCTCTATTTCTTCTAACTTTTCTCTTATTTTTTTAATTCTTTTCTTTTTTTCTGATTTAATTTTTTTCTTCCCTCTTTTTTTTTCTGCATGATGTTTTTATTTTTTTATTTTTCGGGGCTTGAACTAGTGATTAATAGGCTGGCGGACAAGCCGATGGGAGGGTGACGTCCCGGCCACATCCACATGGGAACCCACCTGTGGAGGAACAACACAAACAAACAAAAGTGCCCAGTCAAGTAAACATGCACTCTTATCCTACAGAAGTGGAGAAAGTCAGGCAAACTGTGCTGCGGGCACCAGGTGAGTTCACTTATTGCACGCCACGATGAGTTTCAGGACTCTCCCGTGGTCCATCGGACGCCTGGTGCCCCAGGCTAGGCTTGCCTGGCCATCTCACACTGCTACTGCAACAGAAACTATACTGGGGACCATCTCACACTGCTAGTGCAACAGAAACTATACTGGGGACCATCTCAAACTGCTACTGCAACAGGACCCAGGAAACTTTACTGGGAGTCAGCAGGAATTCTGCTGGAGCAACAGCATCAATTTCTTTCTATCACGTCTTTTTTTAACTATACTGTTATCAGCATTCAGTAAAAGAAAGGTTCACAAGCGAAAACCCCATAATTAAACTACACGAGGGAAGATTTTGGAATGTTCTTTTGCAGAACCAAATTGTTCCACTTTTTTTTCAGTCACTGTGGTATAAAAGATGTCATTTCTGGCCATCAGAAAAGCATGATTTGATAGGATCGTCACTAGTCTATCCCAGCATCAGTAACTATGTGGCTGATTTTGAGAAGGTTTCAGCAGGACAGGGACTACAGCCGCCAGCTTAGTAGGGAGAATACCAAGCTGCTCTGCGAGACCTGCAGGAGATAAAAATCACAAGGTGACCAAATGTCTTAAACAGTCATGAGAAATGTCTTAAACAGTCACGAGAAATGTCTTAAACAGTCATGAGTTATGTCTTAAACAGTCACGAGAAATGTCTTAAACAGCCATGAGAAATGTCTTAAACAGCCATGAGAAATGTCTTAAACAGTCACGAGAAATGTCTTAAACAGCCATGAGAAATGTCTTAAACAGTCACGAGAAATGTCTTAAACAGTCATGAGAAATGTCTTAAACAGTCATGAGAAATGTCTTAAACAGTCACGAGAAATGTCTTAAACAGCCATGAGAAATGTCTTAAACAGTCATGAGAAATGTCTTAAACAGCCATGAGAAATGTCTTAAACAGTCACGAGAAATGTCTTAAACAGTCATGAGAAATGTCTTAAACAGTCACGAGAAATGTCTTAAACAGCCATGAGAAATGTCTTAAACAGCCATGAGAAATGTCTTAAACAGTCACGAGAAATGTCTTAAACAGCCATGAGAAATGTCTTAAACAGTCACGAGAAATGTCTTAAACAGTCATGAGAAATGTCTTAAACAGTCATGAGAAATGTCTTAAACAGTCACGAGAAATGTCTTAAACAGCCATGAGAAATGTCTTAAACAGTCATGAGAAATGTCTTAAACAGCCATGAGAAATGTCTTAAACAGTCACGAGAAATGTCTTAAACAGTCATGAGAAATGTCTTAAACAGTCACGAGAAATGTCTTACAAGTCATGAGAAATGTCTTAAACAGCCATGAGAAATGTCTTACAAGTCATGAGAAATGTCTTAAACAGTCACGAGAAATGTCTTAAACAGCCATGAGAAATGTCTTAAACAGCCATGAGAAATGTCTTACAAGTCATGAGAAATGTCTTAAACAGTCATGAGAAATGTCTTACAAGTCACGAGAAATGTCTTAAACAGTCACGAGAAATATCTTAAAGTCATGAGAAATGTCTTACAACAGTCATGAGAAATGTCTTACAACAGTCACGAGAAATGTCTTAAACAGCCATGAGAAATGTCTTAAACAGTCATGAGAAATGTCTTAAACAGTCATGAGAAATGTCTTAAACAGTCATGAGAAATGTCTTAAACAGCCATGAGAAATGTCTTAAACAGTCATGAGAAATGTCTTAAACAGTCACGAGAAATGTCTTAAACAGTCACGAGAAATGTCTTAAACAGTCATGAGAAATGCCTTACATGTCCAACTCCTTTACACAAGAGAATCTTGCAATCGGAATAATGCTAATAATTGACTTCTTGAACATGCCCATTGGCATAAAAGGTGACTTTCATTCATTTTATGAACTGGTAAGTATGCCGAAGGAGGTCATATATAAGTCTGCACCCTTGCAAATATACCATTACATAAGTACATTGATGAAGGTTAGAGACATCCTTGTAATAAGACATGTCAAATAGTTACTAAAGCAATTGGATATCATTTTGGAAACATTTCAGGAAGAATCCACCACCTTAGGTCAGTGACACTGACCATTTCCAAAATCATATACAGTTGCTTCAATAACAGCTGTTTGGTGCATTACAATCTTAACGCTTGTGGGACAACTGTCATGCATCTAACCCTCCAATAAGCTTACATAATGCAAAGATCTTCAACAAAGAAACACCCCATAACCTGATCTCACTTAGTCTAACTTCATCCCGACAGTTTCACACTGTTAAATGTTTAATCCCACTCCTCCACACATCTAGATCTCCTGCACACAAACCACAACCAACCTGAATCCCCTGGACCGTCTGGGGTAGTATCCGCCGTATCCGCCATACCCGGAGTTGAAACCACGGAAACCGCCGCCACGCCCCCGGTATCCGCCGCGTCCTCTCGGAGGTCGGTCTGTGGTGCTCACGCCGGGTCTGTTTGTTCGCTTTGGCACAACCTGAAGAAACAAGTACAGCAATAATCCAACTTTGGCACAACCTGAAGACACAAGTACGGCAATAATCCATCAGGGGTAACAAATGATACAGCACGAGGCATTTTCAAACCTTAGCCATGTTGCTGCCTCTCTGCAGATGAATCTCTGCTCAAGCATTGTCAGACTCAACTGTGTTAAAGTCACCTTACCAAACATGCTATACAGCTAACCAAACACCTTGTACAGCCCACCTTAGTACTTACCTTGATTTGTCTTCCACGGAACAAGGAATCATCCAGTGCTTTTGCCGTCTCAATTGAATCCTTGTCTGCAAACTCGATATACGCAAACCTGTAACACAGGCAACAGTCTAGCTAGTTAGACGGGCATTTCACATTCGCTACAGGTAGTTAGATTGGCATTGCACATATACTACCAATAGTACCAGGCATTACACACATACTACCAATAGTACCAGGCATTGCACACATACTACCAATAGTACCAGGCATTGCACATATACTACCAATAGTACCAGGCATTGCACATATACTACCAATAGTACCAGGCATTGCACATATACTACCAATAGTACCAGGCATTGCACATATACTACCAATAGTACCAGGCATTCATGATTGCACACATACTACCAATAGTACCAGGCATTGCACATACGATACACCACAGGTAGTTAGATTGGTAATGCTCATACACTACAGCTAGTTAGATGGGCATTGCAGATTCACTCCAGGTAGATGGGCATTGCTCATACAGAGTCCTCCCCAGAGGATGGAATAACGGAGGCCCTCCACTATACTCCTAGCCCAGCTCCACTTTACTACTTTTGAAATTTAGTGTGTTTCTTCCCTACTTTCTTGGTTAGTTTTGCTAAAATCAATCAAAATTCACAGATTTTTGTGCCAAGTGGCATCACTTTTCCAGTTTGCATTGTCTGCAAAAACTTTTGCCATTTCACAACAAAGTTATCACTATAACATATTATACTTGTAGTAGTATTTGACGCCCTCTGTCATTGCAAAATGAACCCATTTTTATGAAAGCGCAGCGTGTTGGTTCGGGTTATTTTTGCCAGCCCCTCCACTATACTAAAATATTCTGGAGAGAGCCCTGACTCCAGGTAGATGGGCATTGCTAGTACATTCCAGGCACTAACCAGAGTATCACTTCACTACTCAAGTCTAGCTAAGATTGCCCTTTGAATAAAACCTTTCATTCCAATGAAAGTAAAATACACCAACATCTGGCCACCTTTAACTGACTCCTGATGTAATGTTTACAGTCTTGTCCTGAAAAGGCTACAGCACCCATTGGTAAGTACTTAACTTGGCTACAGCACCCATTGGTAAGTACTTAACTTGGCTACAGCACCCATTGGTAAGTACTTAACTTGGCTTTAAGTTTAACTCTACGCACCTGCAATGGTCAGGCTAAATGAGCAGAACCAGTAGCGCCAGACTTTCTAGAAATATACCTTTCGTCTGTGAAACTGTCAGCCCCAGTCCTGACCCTTTTGGGTGTAACCTATCGACTATAAAACTATCAGCCCCCAATCCTGACCCTTTTGGGTGTAACCTATAGACTAGAAAACTGTGCCCCAATCCTGACCCTTTTGTGTGTAACATATCGACTAGAAAACTGTGCCCCAATCCTGACCCTTTTGGGTGTAACATATCGACTAGAAAACTGTGCCCCAATCCTGACCCTTTTGGGTGTAACATATCAACTAGAAAACTGTGCCCCAATCCTGACCCTTTTGGGTGTAACATATCGACTAGAAAACTGTGCCCCAATCCTGACCCTTTTGGGTGTAACATATCGACTAGAAAACTGCCCCCCAATCCTGACCCTTTTGGGTGTCCAGTGAATTTGTCACACAGGATGGTGACTCTGTTGATGGAGCCGCAGCCGTGGAAGTGAGCCTCCAGTTCCTCTGCTGTTGCACCGTAGTCAACCTGGAACAGGACAGAACAAGCATGTAAACAGGACAGGAACAGGACAGAACAGGCATGTAAACAGGACGGGAACAGGACAGAACAGGCATGTAAACAGGACAGAAACAGGACAGACGAGTGTACCTAGATCGTTCCAACATCAGAATGCAGTGGCGGCCAAGGCTGTATTTGTTTATCTTTATTCAAATCTCCAAGATTACCAGTTTGCTGATGCCAATAAAAAGTGGCAGAGATCCCATTTTCAACTCAAAAGCCACACAGGTGTACTTCCCACACACACACAGGTGTACTTACATTTCCCCCACACACAGGTGTACTTACATTGCCCACAAACAGGTGTACTTACATTTCCCACATACACAGGTGTACTTACATTTCCCACATACACAGGTGTACTTACATTTCCACATACACAGGTGTACTTACATTTCCTACATACACAGGTGTACTTACATTTCCCACACACACAGGTGTACTTACATTTCCCACATACACAGCTGTACTTACATTTCCCACATACACAGGTGTACTTACATTTCCCACACACACAGGTGTACTTACATTTCCCACATACACAGGTGTACTTACATTTCCCACATACACAGGTGTACTTACATTTCCCACATACACAGGTGTACTTACATTTCCTACATACACAGGTGTACTTACATTTCCCACACACACAGGTGTACTTACATTTCCCACATACACAGCTGTACTTACATTTCCCACATACACAGGTGTACTTACATTTCCCACACACACAGGTGTACTTACATTGCCCACACACAGGTGTACTTACATTTCCCACATACACAGGTGTACTTACATTTCCCACATACACAGGTGTACTTACATTTCCCACATACACAGGTGTACTTACATTTCCCACATACACAGGTGTACTTACATTTCCCACATACACAGGTGTACTTACATTTCCCACATACACAGGTGTACTTACATTTCCCACATACACAGGTGTACTTACATTTCCCACATACACAGGTGTACTTACATTTCCCACATACACAGGTGTACTTACATTTCCCACATACACAGGTGTACTTACATTTCCCACATACACAGGTGTACTTACATTTCCCACATACACAGGTGTACTTACATTTCCCACACACACAGGTGTACTTACATTTCCCACACACACAGGTGTACTTACATTTCCCACATACACAGGTGTACTTACATTTCCCACATACACAGGTGTACTTACATTTCCCACATACACAGGTGTACTTACATTTCCCACATCCAGGGTTCTCCCCAGAAATTTGTAACAGAATGGAGGAGGGTGCGAAGCACCCTAAGGCGACGTGCGTAGCGCGGCGCAGGGGGGTGGTCCAGGAGGGGGGGGGTTTCAAGGGGGTAGAAGCTCTTGTATTTTACCTTTTTCAAATACAAATGGAGGCCATTTCCTGGGAGTTAGCTTCACAACTACAGTTTCAACAAGGGAATTCGAGAAATCCTCAAGTCCAATCTTTCAAATCACACTAAAAAACTCTTATGATAAAAGGCATAATATCATTTGTCTATGCCTCTGCATTATTACAAATATTAGTTGCCAGTTTGATGGAAAGAAGAATGTTTTTCTTTTATTCATCCTCCCTCAGTACTCTCATCAGTACTCTCATAATGTCCTAATTTTTCTGTTCCAAATTTCTATTAATGTACTGCATATTTTCCCCCAAAAAATTAAAGCAATAAACATATCCAAAAGTCTCCACTTAAATGATAAATTTTACATGTGGTCCCAGGGTCTAAATCAGATGACAAAAATGTGTTTTGGGGCTAGCCACAACAACCAAATACTGTAAACTTTAAATAATCAACTTTAGTCTTTGCAACATAGTTGTCATTTATTCCCTAGATTTGCCTTCCCCCTGCAGCAAAATTACACTACTATTATTGTTTAATTCATAGAGAATTAAAATATTTGCTTTGAGAAATGTGTTGAAAGAACCCCTCAGAATTGCAACATCACTAGCCAGTGGTTACAAGAACAAGGATATCATGTTACTTGTGGTGCCAGGCAGACTGGGGAGATGTGGCCTATTTCTTGGAAAAAGCAGCACACTCTATGTTGGGGGGAGGAGACTTTTTCTTTCAAAATACATTCATGGTACAATTAATAAAATAAGATTATGATTTACTCTAATTCATAACTTTTGAGATACTTATTGACTTCTTGATGTGCACAATGAATTTAAACTTTTCTGACAAAGTTTTAATGGTTGTTGAAAAAAGATATTCCCCTTACTTGAAGTGAGCTCTTCCGTGGGAAGTGAGCTTTGGCGGGAATGCCATGCCAGGAGTAACGTAACTTCTACATAAGTTGTCAAGGAAGAATCAGGACTTTTTGAAGCTCTAAACTTGATTGTGGTAGGATTTAAAATATTCTGAAATATTTGGAGAGTAATACAGTTTCTATTGATGAAATACATGTGGTGTTGTTGCTATGTTATCATTGGGAAAAGATCGTTTTCACAATGTAAACATGGGGGAGGGCGAAGTTGTTTACATGCAAAATTTTGACACATTGATTGCGTTTCTTTGTAGTATCATAGCGGGATAGGCCATTGTGTTTCAATTATCGGCAATTCACAAGTTTTTACAGACAAAGGCCAGGGCAAACAATTGGTAGAATCCACGCCACTCGGCCAAAAAGTAGCAAGTTTGGGGCAAAATTACCAGGGAAAACTTGGGGAAACATAAGAAGAAATTGCAACTTTGAAAATCAACAGCCTGGCGGGCGGACAAGGACAGCCTGGCGGGCCGCCACTCAATCATTCTTTACGGAGATCCCTGCACATACACAGGTGTACTTACATTGCCCACACACAGGTGTACTTACATTTCCCACATACACAGGTGTACTTACATTGCCCACACACAGGTGTACTTACATTGCCCTCATACACAGGTGTACTTACATTGCCCACATACACAGGTGTACTTACATTGCCCACACACAGGTGTACTTACATTGCCCACACACAGGTGTACTTACATTTCCCACATACACAGGTGTACTTACATTGCCCACACACAGGTGTACTTACATTTCCCACACACACAGGTGTACTTACATTGCCCACATACACAGGTGTACTTACATTGCCCACACACACAGGTGTACTTACATTTCCCACATACACAGGTGTACTTACATTGCCCACACACAGGTGTACTTACATTTCCCCCACACACAGGTGTACTTACATTGCCCACACACAGGTGTACTTACATTTCCCACACACACAGGTGTACTTACATTTCCCACACACACAGGTGTACTTACATTTCCCACATACACAGGTGTACTTACATTTCCCACACACACAGGTGTACTTACATTTCCCACATACACAGGTGTACTTACATTTCCCACATACACAGGTGTACTTACATTTCCCACATACACAGGTGTACTTACATTTCCCACATACACAGGTGTACTTACATTTCCCACACACACAGGTGTACTTACATTTCCCACACACACAGGTGTACTTACATTTCCCACATACACAGGTGTACTTACATTTCCCACATACACAGATCTGCCGTCAGCTTCCATCTTGTCCTCAATGGATGGGAAGGCAACTGGAAACAGAACATCAGACATCATGTAAAATACAGCAGAAGCCTTGCTTCATCACTACTGCTGTAACACTACACACTGCAACCCAAGCCATGGTGTTCATCACTACTACTGTAACACTACACACTGCAACCCAAGCCATGGTGTTCGTCACTACTGCTGTAACACTACACACTGCAACCCAAGCCATGGTGTTTGTCACTACTACTGTAACACTACACACTGCAACCCAAGCCATGGTGTTCATCACTACTACTGTAACACTACACACTGCAACCCAAGCCATGGTGCTCATCACTACTACTGTAACACTACACACTGCAACCCAAGCCATGGTGTTCGTCAGTCACAGTTTTAACGATAACATGCCCTGGCTATTGGTCCAAGCAATACTTTGTTAGTTGGCTAAACTGGTCATTCAAAGTCGGACAGTTACGACGGCCATGCCACAACTCACTCACTCACTTCACTCCAAAGAGAAAGAAACAAAATCAAAGACACAGAGGCTGAGATTTTAGAGCCAAATGATTTGCAACCATTCCAAAGGCCAGTAAACCAGACTAACGTGTCGGACTGGGCGCCCCGACAGCTGAAAACAAAAGAGACAGGAGACATTGGTGACAACTTTCATAGACTTTGGCTCAACGATTCATGGGCCTGGGCAGACTGTCGGAGGCCGAAAGTTACACAGAGGCAGGGTTCCTAATACTATTTTGAACCCTGTTATACCCCGTTGCCTAGTTGTGCTGAGAATTCGAGTGTTGTGCAAGCAGCCTACGGCGATGGACTCAAGTTAACGCTGCTGCAATACACTAGGAAAAAAGGTAATGAATAATTAAAAGGCAATGAATAATTTGACATGTACTTAAAAACAACAGCACATTTCTAAGTATTTGACAAGTTGTTTTGGTTGATAATTGCTAATCATCGGAGCGCCACATTTCGAAAATATTGACTCTTTTAGCAACTTAGCCGTCTAGCCGTTCCTAGAACCCACACTAACCCTCCAGCTGTAGCCCCAGGTCGCTGTGCGGTGGGGCTCAGGTTCATCTACCGCTCCACCTCCCTAACCCTGACCCCTAACCCCACACTAAACCTGACCCCACACGAACCCTGACCCCACACTAACCCTGACCCCACAAGAACCCTGACCCCACACTAACCTCCAGCTGTAGCCCCGGGTCTCTGTGCCGTGGGGCTCAGGTTCATCTGCCGCTCCACCTCCCTAACCCTGACCCCTAACTCCACACGAACCCTGACCCCTCACCTCCAGCTGTAGCCCCAGGTCTCTGTGCGGTGGGGCTCAGATTCATCTGCCGCTCCACCTCCCTAACCCTGACCCCTAACCCCACACTAACCCTGACCCCACACTAACCCTGACCCCACACTAACCCTGACCCCGCTAACCCTGACCCCGCTAACCCTGACCCCACACGAACCCTGACCCCACACTAACCTCCAGCTGTAGCCCCAGGTCGCTGTGCGGTGGGGCTCAGGTTCATCTGCCGCTCCACCTCGTTCTGCATCTCCTTCAGCTTCTCTGCCTCCTCCTCCATCTCCCGTACTCTCTGCTTGATCGCCTCCAGCTCCTGGGGAAAAGTAAAAAGGTCAAAAGGTCATGTAGTGTGACAGCAGGGTGTTGGGTTCAACTCCTGTCATGATTTGATGTCGTTTACACGACTTTCCCAACTCGTGTAAATTAGTACCTAGCTTTGGTTAGGGACGTTCCTTGGGTAGAATGTTACATGGATGCCCTGTGCTTACCGAAGGCCACATCTCAAGCACGTTAAAGAGCCCACAACAGACTTATTAAAAGGAGTAGGGGTGAGTGGATGAAACCTTACACTAGTTGTAGTATAGACTTGAGTACTGTACTATACTATATAGGCTACACAATATTCACCTTCTACTTGAAGCCTCAAAAAGGAGAGCTATTTTGTGTACCTTTACATAGACTATACATCATCAACATATGGCCATGCTGTACCACCAACACATTGCCCCCCTAGTCCTTGCATAAATTAACACTACCAGGCCCATGGCGTCCTTTTCGCGGCTGTTTGGAAAGTTTCCAGCAGTGAAAGTCACAGCTAAAGGCGAGAAATCAGTTCTGATCTGACACTCATTTTCATACTAACTAAAGTGAGTAAATAAAAAACAGAGAAATAATTTTTCTATAATGCAGAATGATTTCAGAGAACATCCGATGATTTTTCGGTCCAAAAGTGACTAAGAAAGGGTCTGACAGCCCCCCACCCCCCACACACGTATACTAGTATTTCGAGATTGTACGCGCACTCCAGGAAAGGAAACGGGCCAAACCTTCAGTCCGAACTTACCGGATCCTCGACCGGGTTTTCTGCTGCGGCGGCCTCATGTTCCAGCTGGTCGGCTTGGGTCGGGTCGGGAGTGAGGTCAGGAGTGTCCTCCAGAAGTAGGCTATCCGCGTCTGCCATCCTTCGGTAATCACAAGTTTTCCTACCGTAATACTTACCTGACACGGAAAAAATTACCACAGAAATACTCTACAATAGTCACTTTACGGTATTATGGTAAAAGATAGTGATTGTTGACCAGATTTAACTAGGATTGGTCGCGATTTTCAATCACCACCTTACGGCTTCGAAAGGACAAAAATCAAAGATGGCGGCGCAACGCGGAATGATGGGAATGCCCCGAGTGGCATAGTGGAACAAACCATTTAGGAGAGGGGAACAAATTTTATACTAAAAAAAAATTATTTTAAACCCAAACTAATTTGCGCACAAGAGAAGAGTTTGGGAGTTTTTATGTCTTTATTCTATTTTATTTTACCTGTTAATATCAGCTATACAGAATGGAAACAATAAAGATAAACCACTGCTGTAATGGTTGGACCCACATAGTGCTCCTATCAAATGACAGTCACAAGATCTGACTGTCTGGTAATTACTGTAAGACGTCTCCGTTGTTGGGGTAGGAAATCGTGTCTGGTTGCGCTACCACTGGTGCCATAGGCGACTGCAGGCTTCCCAGCGGCGAGCTGCGAACAGACGAGGTACGATTTTAAAGTTGTGAGGGAGAGATTGTCTAAAACTTACCTTTTCTTCTCAGCCCTTTTTGTACGTCCGTACCACCTGTTTACTAACGAAACGTTACCGTACGCCTCTCCTTGGCCTTGGGACAAGAGGACAGCAAGTCCCGGAGCTCCCCACTTCTTCACATTTCAATTTCTGTCTGCTCAACTTGCTGATGATTCTGCCACTTGTAACGTTATATAGTTAATTAGACAAGATTCTGGAAGTCTATCCCAAAACATGTAAGTTGAGTAACCGTTTTGTCACTGTTGTCATCAGTGTTGAGTGAGCTGCATAATTTGGAAGGAGAAGCATGATATCTGAGGCACTTAACTGACAGAACAGTATCAGAACAGTGTCAGAACAGTGTCCGAACAGTGTCAGAACAGTATCAGAACAGTGTCAGAACAGTATCAGAACAGTATCAGAACAGTATCAGAACAGTGTCAGTGGAGCTGTCCAGGCGATATAAAAACAGTTCTACATTTTGTAGTAGCTCTTACCTGGGATTCTCTGAATTTGGACGTAAAGAGGTTATAGTTATAGGTTCTTTTGTTGCTCGGGGGAAAAAAAAAGGTATAAAACTATAAGTTATAACATTATCCGTAGCATTTTACAGAGCTTTGCAGTCAACAATTTTCCAAGCTAAATACACTCTGTTATGGAGAAATGAGCTCTCTTCAGTATCACCCATCACTTTACTACTGACAAGGTCGTGCACCCATCACGTTACTACTGACAAGGTCGTGCAAAGTGCTGATGTGGCTGTAGTCAGAATGTGGACTTGTGTTTTCAGGAAAGGAGCTGTCATGGCTGACAACGGCAGGGATGTCCCCGGCTCGCACCCCGGGCCCCCCCACCCTGGGCCCCCCCACCCCGGGCCTGACTTTGATGTGCACTACCATGATGGGTACCTGGACTGGATGGGGTTTGTGTAAGTGTCTCAGACATACTCACACATATAACGTGTTCTGTAAGTGTCTCTCGGACTGTACTTACACATATTAGTGTAAAGTGTTCTGTAAGTGTCTCTCAGACTGTACTCACACATATTAGTGTAAAGTGTTCTGTAAGTGTCTCTCAGATGACTCACACATATTAGTGTAAAGTGTTCTGTAAGTGTCTCTCAGACTCACAAAGGTGTACTTACCTTGGCCAGGAGTGGTACAGAAAGTTCAGGTTCAGGTATGGTCCAGGTCCAGAGAATCAGGTCCAGGTCCGCACCTGAACCTGGACCTAATTGTCTGTGACAACTGGTGAATGGGCAATACTCAAAACATTTGCTCTATTTCACTACAAGGGAATCTGTTTGATGGAGTATCCGACTTCTGCTGGTGTTTTAAAATCCTGTGTTAATGTGAACAACACTCTTGTTTCCCTTTGTTCCAGCATTGCGCTAGTGTTGTGTGAAAGTTACTGACACCTGTAACCTTTGTTCCAGCACTGCGCTAGTGTTGTGTGAGAGTGAAAGTTTGTGACACCTGTAACCTTTGTTCCAGCACTGCGCTAGTGTTGTGTGAGAGTGAAAGTTACTGACACCTGTAACCTTTGTTCCAGCACTGCGCTAGTGTTGTGTGAGAGTGAAAGTTACACCTGTAACCTTTGTTCCAGCATTGCGCTAATGTTGTGTGAGATTGAAAGTTACTGACACCTGTAACCTTTGTTCCAGCACTGCGCTAGTGTTGTGTGAGAGTGAAAGTTACACCTGTAACCTTTGTTCCAGCACTGCGCTAGTGTTGTGTGAAAGTGAAAGTTACACCTGTAACCTTTGTTCCAGCATTGCGCTAGTGTTGTGTGAGAGTGAAAGTTTGTGACACCTGTAACCTTTGTTCCAGCATTGCGCTAGTGTTGTGTGAAAGTTACTGACACCTGTAACCTTTGTTCCAGCATTGCGCTAGTGTTGTGTGAGAGTGAAAGTTGATGACACCTGTAACCTTTGTTCCAGCATTGCGCTAGTGTTGTGTGAGAGTGAAAGTTACTGACACCTGTAACCTTTGTTCCAGCATTGCGCTAGTGTTGTGTGAGAGTGAAAGTTTGTGACACCTGTAACCTTTGTTCCAGCATTGCGCTAGTGTTGTGTGAAAGTTACTGACACCTGTAACCTTTGTTCCAGCATTGCGCTAGTGTTGTGTGAGAGTGAAAGTTGATGACACCTGTAACCTTTGTTCCAGCATTGCGCTAGTGTTGTGTGAGAGTGAAAGTTTGTGACACCTGTAACCTTTGTTCCAGCATTGCGCTAGTGTTGTGTGAGAGTGAAAGTTACTGACACCTGTAACCTTTGTTCCAGCATTGCGCTAGTGTTGTGTGAGAGTGAAAGTTTATGACACCTGTAACCTTTGTTCCAGCACTGCGCTAGTGTTGTGTGAGAGTGAAAGTTGATGACACCTGTAACCTTTGTTCCAGCATTGCGCTAGTGTTGTGTGAGAGTGAAAGTTACTGACACCTGTAACCTTTGTTCCAGCATTGCGCTAGTGTTGTGTGAGAGTGAAAGTTACTGACACCTGTAACCTTTGTTCCAGCATTGCGCTAGTGTTGTGTGAGAGTGAAAGTTACTGACTCCTGTAACCTTTGTTCCAGCATTGCGCTAGTGTTGTGTGAGAGTGAAAGTTGATGACACCTGTAACCTTTGTTCCAGCATTGCGCTAGTGTTGTGTGAGAGTGAAAGTTTGTGACACCTGTAACCTTTGTTCCAGCATTGCGCTAGTGTTGTGTGAGAGTGAAAGTTTGTGACACCTGTAACCTTTGTTCCAGCACTGCGCTAGTGTTGTGTGAGAGTGAAAGTTACTGACACCTGTAACCTTTGTTCCAGCATTGCGCTAGTGTTGTGTGAGAGTGAAAGTTACTGACACCTGTAACCTTTGTTCCAGCATTGCGCTAGTGTTGTGTGAGAGTGAAAGTTGATGACACCTGTAACCTTTGTTCCAGCATTGCGCTAGTGTTGTGTGAGAGTGAAAGTTACTGACACCTGTAACCTTTGTTCCAGCATTGCGCTAGTGTTGTGTGAGAGTGAAAGTTGATGACACCTGTAACCTTTGTTCCAGCATTGCGCTAGTGTTGTGTGAGAGTGAAAGTTTGTGACACCTGTAACCTTTGTTCCAGCACTGCGCTAGTGTTGTGTGAGAGTGAAAGTTACTGACACCTGTAACCTTTGTTCCAGCATTGCGCTAGTGTTGTGTGAGAGTGGAAGTTTGTGACACCTGTAACCTTTGTTCCAGCACTGCGCTAGTGTTGTGTGAGAGTGAAAGTTACTGACACCTGTAACCTTTGTTCCAGCATTGCGCTAGTGTTGTGTGAGAGTGAAAGTTGATGACACCTGTAACCTTTGTTCCAGCATTGCGCTAGTGTTGTGTGAGAGTGAAAGTTTGTGACACCTGTAACCTTTGTTCCAGCACTGCGCTAGTGTTGTGTGAGAGTGAAAGTTGATGACACCTGTAACCTTTGTTCCAGCATTGCGCTAGTGTTGTGTGAGAGTGAAAGTTTGTGACACCTGTAACCTTTGTTCCAGCACTGCGCTAGTGTTGTGTGAAAGTGAAAGTTTGTGACACCTGTAACCTTTGTTCCAGCATTGCGCTAGTGTTGTGTGAGAGTGAAAGTTACTGACACCTGTAACCTTTGTTCCAGCACTGCGATAGTGTTGTGTGAGAGTGAAAGTTACTGACTCCTGTAACCTTTGTTCCAGCATTGCGCTAGTGTTGTGTGAGAGTGAAAGTTACTGACACCTGTAACCTTTGTTCCAGCATTGCGCTAGTGTTGTGTGAAAGTTACTGACACCTGTAACCTTTGTTCCAGCATTGCGCTAGTGTTGTGTGAGAGTGAAAGTTACTGACTCCTGTAACCTTTGTTCCAGCATTGCGCTAGTGTTGTGTGAGAGTGAAAGTTGATGACACCTGTAACCTTTGTTCCAGCATTGCGCTAGTGTTGTGTGAGAGTGAAAGTTTGTGACACCTGTAACCTTTGTTCCAGCACTGCGCTAGTGTTGTGTGAGAGTGAAAGTTACTGACACCTGTAACCTTTGTTCCAGCATTGCGCTAGTGTTGTGTGAAAGTGAAAGTGTGACACCTGTAACCTTTGTTCCAGCATTGCGCTAGTGTTGTGTGAGAGTGAAAGTTACTGACACCTGTAACCTTTGTTCCAGCATTGCGCTAGTGTTGTGTGAAAGTGAAAGTGTGACACCTGTAACCTTTGTTCCAGCATTGCGCTAGTGTTGTGTGAGAGTGAAAGTTACTGACACCTGTAACCTTTGTTCCAGCATTGCGCTAGTGTTGTGTGAAAGTTACTGACACCTGTAACCTTTGTTCCAGCATTGCGCTAGTGTTGTGTGAGAGTGAAAGTTTGTGACACCTGTAACCTTTGTTCCAGCATTGCGCTAGTGTTGTGTGAAAGTTACTGACACCTGTAACCTTTGTTCCAGCATTGCGCTAGTGTTGTGTGAAAGTTACTGACACCTGTAACCTTTGTTCCAGCACTGCGCTAGTGTTGTGTGAGAGTGAAAGTTTGTGACACCTGTAACCTTTGTTCCAGCACTGCGCTAGTGTTGGGTGAAAGTTACTGACACCTGTAACCTTTGTTCCAGCACTGGGCTAGTGTTGTGTGAAAGTGAAAGTTACTGACACCTGTAACCTTTGTTCCAGCATTGCGCTAGTGTTGTGTGAGAGTGAAAGTTTGTGACACCTGTAACCTTTGTTCCAGCATTGCGCTAGTGTTGTGTGAAAGTGAGAGTTTGTGACACCTGTAACCTTTGTTCCAGCATTGCGCTAGTGTTGTGTGAGAGTGAAAGTTTATGACACCTGTAACCTTTGTTCCAGCATTGCGCTAGTGTTGTGTGAAAGTGAGAGTTTGTGACACCTGTAACCTTTGTTCCAGCATTGCGCTAGTGTTGTGTGAGAGTGAAAGTTACTGACACCTGTAACCTTTGTTCCAGCATTGCGCTAGTGTTGTGTGAGAGTGAAAGTTACTGACACCTGTAACCTTTGTTCCAGCATTGCACTAGTGTTGTGTGAAAGTGAGAGTTTGTGACACCTGTAACCTTTGTTCCAGCATTGCGCTAGTGTTGTGTGAAAGTGAGAGTTTGTGACACCTGTAACCTTTGTTCCAGCATTGCGCTAGTGTTGTGTGAGAGTGAAAGTTTGTGACACCTGTAACCTTTGTTCCAGCATTGCGCTAGTGTTGTGTGAAAGTGAGAGTTTGTGACACCTGTAACCTTTGTTCCAGCATTGCTTTGATCATCCTGATTGTTGTGGTGAAAGTGATCATCTTGATCTGCTGGCTGTGCGGGCGGAACAAGCGGCAGGGCTACGTCCGACTGCAAGGGGGCGCTAACAACACGTACCACGCTGCGGACGCCACAGCCTACACGTACCCCGTACACCCCAGCCCCGCCCAACCGTCCGCACCGCCCCCGTACCAGAACCCGTATCAGGCCAAGGACTTCAGCACGGTGAGAGCCAGGTTCAAGTTGTACCGTCCTCCTGTCAGCTTGACCTTCATTTGTGTTGGGGACTAACAGCCTAGTAACAGGGCACAGCTGAATTGTTCTTCAAAGGATTTCTCTATTTATTTGCATTGACTAAGTCTACAATGTGGCTCATCAGCAGTTTTTCCGTTTACTGCTCTCCAAAGTACATCAGAAACGTCTCATTGAATCATTGATTGCTGTCACCTGATATATTATTAGTAACAGTTATTTGTCTCCTGTCTTCCAGATGGCCACCGCTCCACCGGCCTACACAGCAGAGAACCCCCCACCCTACTCTGCATCCAGAACGTGATCCCCCCACCCCCACCCTACTCTGCATCCAGAACGTGATCCCCCCACCCCCACCCCCTACTCTGCATCCAGAACGTGATCCCCCCACCCCCACCCCCTACTCTGCACCCAGAACGTGATCCCCCCACCCCCACCCCTACTCTGCATCCAGAACGTGATCCCCCCACCCCCACCCCTACTCTGCATCCAGAACGTGATCCCCCTACTCTGCACCCAGAACGTGATCCCCCCACCCCCACCCCTACTCTGCATCCAGAACGTGATCCCCCCACCCCCACCCTACTCTGCATCCAGAACGTGATCCCCCCACCCCCTACTCTGCTTCCAGATCATGAGCCCCCCACCCTACTCTGCACCCACGATGTGACCCCCCACCCTACTCGGACCCAGGACGTGAGCCCAGAGTATACCTAGACTGCTCTATCAAACCATAGGCCAATGATTCATCTCTCCAAGCAAAAATGAGGCTCTTTCTTGCTTTCAATGGCATTTTTCTTAGGCTTTCTATTTTGTCAGCCGAAAATTCCTAAAGTCTAATTTCTACTTGGACAGCACAATCATTGGGGAAACTTCAGTAAATTCCTGACATCACATATCAGAGAATGGTTCCAACCAGAAAGCAATCTGCTACATTCTGCCTATGCATGTCTTTTTGACTAATGCCATTTACAGTTGTATATTACAATGTACTTGTGATGGTTCTGTGTAATGCCTTGTTGTATACATAGTGAAGTAATATCTAACACTTCTATTTGGTGGTGTAACTGTTTAGTAGCCTGGAATCCAGCCGTATTGTGCTTTGGTCGCTCCCCTGAGGTACGCTTCCTGCCAATACGACTGGCATTCGTTAGCATTCAAACGATCGGCATTTAAATATTCGCAGATTTTATCTGCGAGATTTCTGATTGGCTGTTAGCTCCAAGTTTACAGTTTGTAATCGAACGGAACACTACTTCTATCTTTCCCGCGAACTTTTCAGTATCACAACAACAGATCACGCCAGAAATAGCGCCTCGCGATTTGTGTTCTTCTCTCAGGGGTCATCCAATCAGCAAAGAGAAACAAATATGAATATTCATGAGTCTCCTCATTAGTGACGTAAGGGCCAATCGTTCCAATCGTAACGAATGCCAGACGTGTTCGCACAGGAAGCAGAGCGACCAAAGCACAACACGGCTGGATTCCAGGCTAACTGTTTAGCCATGTTATAGTGCAAAAACCTGATTTTCTGTGATTCTGAGATGGTCTGAGTCAGACCAAATGTTGCATGTTGATAACATGGCTAGATATACAATCATATAAACCAGTGTAGGACCATTAGATTCCGTATGTGTCTACTGGTGTATGTATAGGAATATTAGATTTAATAGTATGTGTCTACTCTGGAGTATATTAGATTCTGTATGTGTCTACTGGTGTATATAGTAATATTAGGGCCATAAGGGATAAATCACCCATAGCTGTTGTACATATTTTTATACTTATGGACGAGTCTGGTGAAAGTTTGATATTTATAGATCTTATATAGTGAAAAGAACTATTTTTGTTATCTCTGCATGGAGCTGAGGATTTAAGGGGCTGAACCAGTTTAACATTACATGTATTTCTTAATGTTATTGTACAGGTCTGTGTTTCTTTGTTTAACTAAGAGTCTAAGGTGATTTTACAGTCTAATATTAATCTCGGGATGGTACACTAAGAAAAAGTGCCTTTTGTGTTTTTATGATGGGAAATAAAGTGGGAGAGATGCTTGAACTGATATTCAGTTTCGATGTTGACTATTTTCTATGTACATCACTTGACATGTCAAACCTGGATGTTGGGGTTCTTCCCCGGGAACCATTGGTAAGGACATGTTGATTTGATTATATGGATGACATCCATCCAAAAACCGATGTGAGCATGCGAATAAGAAAAAGTTGCCTTCATTAGGAAATCTAAGTGGTCAGAACAATAGATCCATTTGTTCTTTCACATCTTCTTTGACCTTGGAATGTTCTATGGCATTAGTATACGTTTTCCAATATTTATTATTCCAATCCACGGCATATATTTGCTTATTTTGAAGCTGCTTTGTACGCTGTAGAGTTACATGTTTTTGGAAACGGCCAAAATACATAAATGCATGCGAGGACGTCATCCATATAGTCACATCATCAATGCCTAACTGCCTGTCTATGATGCATATCCTGGAGAGCAGACAAACTGTCCAGGATGTTTCCGACCCGCAGCTCTGGACCCAGCTGAGCAGGAAACATGGCCTGGTCTACAATATACCCACACGGGACTGCCGAAGTAAAATGTGATATCTTTATTCTCATTGATACATAATGGTAAGAAACCTATGACAGGAATGTAAAAGAAAATGATTAACATAGAAATCAATAAAATGGTCAAAGCAAATATTTTCTTACGTCACATATAAACAGCTCATTCTATCTAACACATCTTCTGATGATCACGGACCCTAGTACAAGGTTGAGCAGACTTCCACAAGGTCTGGACTTCAGGAGCGCCAATCAAACCGAAGGAGACAGCTGACAGCAGAACAGTCGTGTGCTGCCATGGCAACCATTGCCATGGCAACATGCCAGTGAGATCTGTTTAGTCTCAGACCAGTACACAAGTATCACCCAGTCCTTCCTTTTGAACTGTACAGTTTTTATTACAGATATGTTATCTTTTCTATTGATTAATTTGTACATAAGGTGCTAATTACCCACAGTGCAGCAGTACCCCAAATGCTCCCCCTACACATTACAATATCCTCAAGTCTACTCTAGTCATAAACCACAGAATCTACATCATTTAATTTACAGTGTTGTAGGAAAAGTCCCCGATGCTCAGTTATCCTGGTGAACCCATGATTTCTTTACAGAGTTTCCATAACAGGGATGCTAATTCTGCATACATGACTGTTTATGCTAATGCTGTTGTTGTGTAGTTCATACAGTTTTATCAGTCACCAGTGTGTCACTTTTGAAGACACAAAAGAACAAGTAGTCAAACTGGGCATCGTGACTTGGTCTGTGTGAGCGGGATTGTGTGTGTGGTGTGTGCGGGTTTGTGTGTGGTGTGTGCGGGTTTGTGTGTGTTGTGTGTGCGGTTTTGTGTGTGTTGTGTGTGCGTCATTGTGTATGGTGTGTACTGGACATCATGACTTGGTGTGGGAGGTGTGTGTTGGGTGTGCGGGGCATCATGACCTGGTGTGGGAGGCGTGTGTGGGGTGTGCGGGTGTGGACTCGGCCTGTGTGGCTGCGTTGTCCTTTATCCAGGGGTGGCTGAGAACGCTGTCCAGTGGCAGCCGCAGCATCGGGTTGTGGCGAAGCAGCTGTAAACAAACAAACAAACGGTCAGCTTATGTCGCAGGAGATGTAAACAAAAACAACAACATGCAGCTCAGACTTCCAGTCATATTCAACATTTTGTCAGCACAAATAAATGATGGCACTGGGTCTGACTCTAAAATAGTGTAGATTATTATTGTCTTAAATGTGATATACTATCATTTAAAATGTGATGACTATTGTGAGACCTGTATCTCCAGAACTTCAGTTTTAGCAGCCAAATGTCCTACTCTTGGGTTATAGCTACATCCATGACACACTGAATAGTTACTGATGATTGCACGGTGCCACCTTTGATACAAGGTTCCAGGGTTGATAATAAGTTAATGTTTTATGACGAGTTACTAATTAGCTAATTATGACCGTACCTTTGATATCAAATCTCGTGCTCCAGAGGTCACGTGGGGCGGAAATCTCAGGTCAACCTGGGGAACAAAGCACCATGGGTAATGACCAACTGCACCATGGGTAATGACCAACTGCACCATGGGTAATGACCAACTGCACTATGGGTAATTCACTCATTTTACCACAACAAATCACATCATTACAGCATGAAGTGTTCCAGACAGTGATGACTGGTTTATCATCAGTTCGTTGGTTTTCCTTTTTTTTCTATGTATCTATGATAGCTTGCTTTTTTTTCCGTTTGCTTGATCTCATCTGCTTATGTATGTGGGACCAGGCTTTTAGCCAGGTAGGCGTACAGGCGTACATTGTACGCCCTGTTAGAAAAATAACTCAAATTGTACGCCCTTACACTGGGGAGCAGATCCTCTGACAAGCATGAAATTCTGATTGACCAGGGATGCTATAGGTCACATGTGGGTTGTCTGACAGTAAATTTGCTTCATTCCCCCAAATTTGCACCTCAAAATGTGGGAAATGGTGTTTCAGAGAGTTATAAATTTCAAAATTTTCTGAGTGAGGATGTCCCCAGACCCCCTACAATACTCATGCCTGCAGCGCTTGCCAAACGGGAAGAAAATTGGACACCCTGTGATAAAATCCTAGCTAAAAGCCTATGTGGGACTTAATGATCACTGACAGCTATTGTCATGACCGTATGTATTTAATCGCAGATAAGGGAAACGCCTGAAAAACCATCTCTTTACAGTTTGCACAAAAAAGTAAGTGTTTAGGCAGAAAACTGCAGGGTTCAGATCCTATAACCAGCCGGCAGTGTACACAGCTTTCTCCTGGCCCGCAGGGTTTTGGTACCTTTGATATCCGTCTGTAGGTTTTGCTGTGGCCCTCTTACCTTTGATATCCGTCTGTAGGTTTCGCTGTGGCCCTCGGCCTCGAAGGGCGGCTTGCCCACCAGGAACTCGTAGCAGAGCACGCCCAGACTCCACAGGTCGACCTTCTCATCGTGCATCTTCCCTTCGATCATCTCCGGCGGGAGGTAGTCCAGCGTTCCGCACAGCGTCGCACGTCTGGGGGGAGGGAACACGGTTTCACACACAAAACAAACACACACAAAACACACATTCACCTCAAACCACAGAGTTTTATACATTCAAACAACCGACTAGAATGTATCTTATTCTAACTCTACTCCAATCCATACCATTGCAGACTGGACCCACAACAGGATTGATGTAAAGCTAGTAACAGCATTGCCTTAGGTAAAGTTACAATCTTGAAGTACTGCATGTCTGGGAGAAAATCAACAGTTAAACACAAAATCAGAACACAGAGCCTCCCAGTTCTCCCCGTACCTTGAGGAGGGCGCGTGGACCGACCAGCCGAAGTCTGCAATCTTCAGGTCTCCCTTCAGGCCCAGCAGCAGGTTCTCCGGCTTGATGTCTCGGTGGATCACTTTCTTAGAGTGGCAGTACTTCAGCGCATCCGCCAGCTGGGCAATGTACTGGAAGGGTGAACATTACTGCATCAAGGTGTGTTTAGAGGAGGAATGAGCCTTATACAAGGAGAATTATAAACCTTGTAGAACAGAAAGAAGCCGTGGGGATTCCTACCGTGGCGGATCTTCTCTCGTCGAAGCGGACTTGCTTCTGTAGTTCCTTGTACAGCTCACCGCGCGGGGCGTACTCCAGGATCAGGTAAACCCGCGTGTCGTCGTAGAAATACCCGTACAGTCGCAGGATGTGGGGGTGTCTGGGGGAAACGTGACAGGTTAGTTACTGCCTCGTACAACACAAGATAAACGTGTCACAACAGGTTATAGTTACTGCTTTACACAACACGATAAAATCACTGAGGTTCAGCCGTATATGTTTATTCAGTGAACCATAACCACGTGTTTCACAGGAGCTGTGTTTAGTTAAAGCTTTACCAATAAAAGTGAAAGTTCTCACCTGAGGTGAGACTGGATCTCGATCTCCCGCCGCAGCTGGTGTTCGACACCTGCCTTCATCAGCTGGGACTTGAACAGAACCTGCAGCAGAAAACATCCCTCAGGTAAGAGCCAAGGACATGCCTGTTTTCAGCATCACATGTTTGGAACCAGTTCAACTCACCGAAGAGTTCTTGACAGAGAAAACAGACAATATGTACAGTATTTACAGGTTCATTGTACCGGGGATACTCCCCTACTGGCTATTTTTGACAAGCATAAACCTACAAACCTACATGTACACAAACCTACATGTACCCACAGTAACACCAACAGAAACAGGCTGACCTTCAGTGCTACGATGAACTTGGAGTTTTTCTCTCTCGCCAGATAAACGTTCCCGAACTTGCCCTTGCCCAGCGGCCGGCCGATGTCAAAATCTTCCAGCTTCCAACTCTTCATTCTCCTAATCATCGTCATTTCAATAAAAAACATCTTCAGTTTGTTTGTACGGACAGAAGTAACGTGTGTATACACATATACATGCACACACACCTCACACATACACATCTCACACACATACATCACTCACACACACACTCTCACATACACACACGTCAACACATCTTACACAGTGCACGCATCTCTCACACACACGTACACACATCTCTCACACACGTATACACATCTCACACACATGTACACACATCTCTCACACATATGTACACACATCTCACACACACGTATAGACATCTCACACACACGTATACATCAGACACACAAACACACACGCACACACACATGCACACAAAGAAGCCAGATTCAATTATTGCCTCAGCTCTTAGAAGTTACTGTAGTCTACAAAGACTAAACACAGCTGATGCAAACAGCAGTTGTGATCCACTGGATGTTTGCCCTAACTCTACACAACTCACCTCTCCATGTCCGCCCTGCTGGCGGGCTGCTGTGCTGCAGGTTTCTGCCCAGTGCTGCTGTTGGACGGCTGAGCCTTCAGAACGCGCTGGGCGCCCTGGGTCGCGTCCGCCTTCCCTTTCACCATGATCTAAACAACAACAACAACATTTATTTATTAGTTAGCTTCTTCTTCTTCTTCATGTCATCACTAGTTAGCTGTTCAGCTTGCACAGCCAGGGCTGCCCAACCAACCTGTGGCTATTATTATTGCAAAGGGCTTACCCTGCTGACAGGAACATTTACAACTCAACCATGAACAGGATCTAAACACACCACAAAAAATACTTAGGCTTTCCAATCCTCTCCAAATGCTCTAACTTAAATCTTTGTGTATCTTGTTTAAAACTGACCCGAACGTTGGGAGCCTCCTTGTTCTCCTTCTCCAGCAGTGCCATCGGATTCTTAATCTGAAAAAGACACGTAGAAATTCAACATGCTGTCAAACTACAAGCTGAGGTAGAGCAACTTGGACGAGCTTGGACGCTGCCCACCCGTGTCAGCATAACTCCACAGCATCAAATAACAGTCAAACCTGTATTAGCAGCCACCTGGCCATAGTGGCCACTTTTTGTCGGTCCCCTGAATTCGTAGTGATTAAGAAATAGGCTTAGTGGCCACCCGTCCAACGCGGCAATGGCCACACGATTTCCAGTCCCGCAGACACAGAAACACTGCCTATTACGGCCACGCGGACCACTGATCTACGGTCTGGCATGCATTCGGCCATACAGCAGTAAGACAGCTGGAGGCATATAGATCCCATTTAAAACTTTTATTTAGCTTAATGTTTTCTTAATAGTATAACAATCATTGCAGTACATGTACAGTACTACTGTCTGTATTATGTGAATAAAGATCAATGGGTACTAAAAGTTAGTAAAACCATGTGTAACTTAGTGCGTGTGGTCATTAGTCAGCATTTTCTCTATAGTGGCCACCTCTCTATAGTGGCCAATTTTGACCAGTCCCTTGAGTGGCCGCTATAGACAGGTTTGACTGTACTGGCTGGATACTTCTACCTGGGTACATTACTCAGTCATTAACTACAGAACGTAGGGAGTAACAGTTGGGGCACCCTTACCATCTTGGCTGTCTCACTGGGTCACACAGAACCTCCAAAATTGCACAGTGCTCTGGTGCAAGACTTCACAGCTGGTCTGCAAACTTGGGGATACCTGTAATGTTATACATTGATTATCAATACAACCTTCTACAATAACTACACGTTTAGGGATGGACAGGTAGTTGAGGTCTAGCCTGGTATCCAGCTGTATTATATCTTCCCTTCTGTCCTCTCCGGAGAGATTTGGGAGATATATAATACGGCTGGATACAGCTACAAGCCTAGTTGAGGCCAGACTTGTAACAACTACCACAGAATCTTTGGGGGGAAAATTGTAGGACAAGTCACACCATCCCACCACTCTCCCTACTCACCAGTATGTATATGTAGCTGTAGCTATTGATTATTTCGAGGTAAAGAAATAAAAGCTTACCACCAATGGTACACTAGTAAAACAATACAAGTAATAAACATGCAATTTGCAACTGAAACTGATGCAACTTCGAGGTTTGGGAGATTTGCACATACAGGGCTCGAATTAACCACTTGTGCACCCCTGCCGCGCAAGTAGTTTTCTCTGCGCAAGTTGTTCAGAAAGTCAGGTTTTGCCGCGCGCAACTAGATTTTTTGGGTAAACAAAACGATCCTTAATTAACAGGCCCTTTAGTAAAAAATATCAGAAAATCTACGCCCTGTTTTTGGGATGTATGCCTTTGGTAAGCCCTAATTTTCCTCCAGAAACTTCGCTTAAACTTCAAAATTTGCCGATTTCGCACTAACTTATATCTCGCCAATCGCGAGAGTCATACTCCATTGGCCATTTTGGTGTGACGTAGCGCGCCTGGGGGCTGCTATTGGTAGAATATCTGATGTCCCAACGCTGTGTTCGCGGGGAAAATCATGCAGCAAAGCGTGAAACTTTGACAATGTTTACGAAAACTTATCGACTGCCTAACGTCCTTGCTGATAAGTACATGTATAGGCTTATTTTGGAGCTTTTTTTTTGCTTGTTTGGGACAATACTGTTGGTGGAATGTGGGAAAAACAACAGCTAGTGTTGCGATGACTATACTGGGGAGGGGCGCCCGGGCGGCACTGTTCAACGGAGGTCGCGATTTTTTCACGGTTCATTGAGATATTATTTTTGTTGCAGTCTTGAAATGAACTCTTTTTACAAATAATGGATGAGTAGCTAATTCGGAGAAAGTAACAACTTGGAAGTGGCGCAACCTGAAATGCTGATGGCGCAAGTTGGTTTTTGATTCAGGTTGCCGCCTGCGCAACCTGGCTGAAAAAAGTATTTCGAGGCCTGACATAAATGATAAAACATTCTGAACGCGCCATTCTGCATGTTAAAAATAAATCATGCATACAAAATATTTGCTTGTATTACAGAAAGAATGTACTTTGAGCACTGATTCCTCTTTACTTAGCAAGGTTGAAACATGATGTTATTAATAATATTATATTAGTATTATTACGAAAAAAATCAGACTCAAATGTTGGACTTTCTGGCTCTATGTTTACTACTTTTACCCACTTTTGTGGCTGTTTTTATTCAAATTGTAAGGACCTTGGAAGAATTTTCCGTACTCTAAGTGTAACTGTAAGCAAAAGAGAATCAGCATAGTACAGCAACAGTCGTCAAAGCTCAGGCAACTCCGCATGGAAAAAGTAAAAAACGTATCATTACGAGACCTCCATATTTTAACGTCCTATCCGAGGGACGGCCCTAACCGAAGCCAGGTACTCATTTTTCAAGTGAAGTGAGGAAAGTCGTGTAAAGTGCCTTTCCCAAGGGCACAACGCTCAAGATCGGTGGCATGGCAGGGTTCGAACTTCTTGGGCCTGAGCCCAACGCGCTGCCAATAATTTGCGCCACGCAATCTCACAATTGCTAAATTTGTTTGCAATCTATTGAAAATAGAAAGAAACAAATAATAAGCATTTTTGACTAGAACTACGCTAGAACTGCTATAACTACTAGAATTCAACGACTAAAATGTGGGAGAGAAAATTATGTGACCTCGGTGCAACGGCAAAAAACATGGCCGACAGGCGGTCTGCCTCAGTCACAACCAGAAACTTCGCGTTAAATTATGCGGGAATAGAATTAGCTGATACACATGCACTTCAACGTAGAATAGGCAATTATATGTGCATAATAACTGCCACATCTTATGGAATCGGCGGGTAAAATGCGAGACAGAATGTCTAGAAAAAGACTTGCCAAAATTAAGTACTAGGCGAGGGTCTTCAACATGTCACACCAAAAGGTTGAGGGAAATCATAAGCTATACTTTCCTGAGCCAGTAGAGACCGGAAAAGTCGCAAATGAAGATTCTACAGCCACTTAGCGCTTACCTGGGGTGTAATAGCTCCACTTTCACGACAGAGTCAAGGAAAAATTATTATTTTCTCGAAAACGGCGACAAGAATCTTTGTTGTCCTCCTTCCTTGGCTATAAGGGCGATCCAATATGGCGCCTACTGGGTTTAAATTTGAAAACGAGTACCTTAACGCTGATTGGTCAACTGCGCGCCGTTGGCGATACACGATTGGTCAGATTTGTTTTTCTTGCACAGCTATGATTGGATGATTTTAGGTTATACCAAACTGGTCGCGGGAGGTATGAAAAGTTACAAATATGGAAAGAAAGTATGGAATATACCAATTCAAAACTATAATAATAACATGAATTTAATGTTAAGTATACTAAAATCTAACAAAGACTTTTAAAGTGTTGTTAACAAAGCTTTCAACTAGAAGATTTTTATTCCTTATTCTTTATGCCCCCCTCTATATGGAATGGCAGACGCTAAAAACACCAAAAGTCAGGGAGCTTTAGTTTATAGATATATCGCTAGACGTCGCTGTTGTACTACTAGTATATTAGTGTTAGTGTTGGATACTACTTATCTTCGGAATGAAGTCATCTGGTTGACAGTAGTATTAATATTAATTTATATACTGTCAACAGAGTCCCAAACGTTTAGTAAAGTTACTCTCTAATCCCTAACAAGGACTTGAAAATATACTTACATTGTTTGGGTGACCTATTATTAAAAAAAAAAGGCATCGTCATAAAGGTTTGTAGCCTGGATACCAGACCCCAACCTCAAAATATATCTTTCGTGTTGGGCCTGCACGATAGATACTTGAGATCGGGCTGGGGTTTGGTAACCAGGCTAAAAGGTTTGCTGTTGTTGTCATCTATCCATCATCATCAGCCATGACAAATAACAATTTACTAATAGACGTCTCGAGTCTCAAGTTTGACATTGCAGCTTGAAGGTATATCGTTGGATAGTCCAAGGACCTTTGGGCAGTGTGTCCAGCAGTTAAATCCCACCTCTTGCATGTATTTTTCAGCTACAAAACAATGTACTAAGGGTCCCAGCAGTCTTCTGGGGACAACTTCACCATAAACTTCAGAGAAAAGACACAAATCTTGTTTAAACCAAAGCAGGAACCAGTCATGACACAAACATTCTGTCATTTATACTTTATTGCTGTTGATGCACCAAGCTATGGCCTGGTTAACCTTTAGCCTGCTAAGGTCGCAGTTAATGGCACCAGATAATTTGGCTGTAACTGTTATGTCACATTGTATTCCAAGATAAGACCAACTACAGGTTGGTTAACTGATTGATACCAGGTAACATTACATGTAATTCATCTTTGATGCTGAATATTTTTTGGGCCCCAAGAATTTGGCTTGGAGACTAACAGGTAGTCTAGACTGTAGCTGTACTGTACATGCCCCTCCCTTATCCATGAGTTATTCTATGAACAAAAAATATCTGAAGTTACACCTTCCATCTCCTTCCTTTCATTGGTGCGACATAGAAATGTCGGCAAACATCCTCAGAAATATATCAAGGCACCCTCAGGGTCAAGTGCATTCTGGAAATTTCTGCCAACAGCCTTGCACCTGCAAAGGTCAGGCGGATGACCTTTGACATGGCTGATGCAATCACAACAGAAGCGAGAACGTGGGAAGCAGCGGTGAGAATTACACATTAAGTAATGATTAACCCAGGATGTTTGCAGAATGGGGCGAGGTTGACAAAACTGCGTATGATAACAGCTACTGGAACATTCTGCAGCAGGGCAGACATGCTGGGGGTCACGTTACGGGCTGTGCACCTTTTTCACTTTATTCAGTGTGCAACATGGGCAATGACTGCTGATGTTTGACAGTGGGGGCATCTAGATAGTTGCATAGGGTTGCATGAATAAACATCTAATTCTACAATAGTATACAGCATATTCTTGTGTCAGGATAATACTAAACAAATTGTTGTATTACTGTTTAAAGTTAGGTCAGATTCAATCTCTGTGAGGCAGTAACAGAATAAGGTTTTGTAATTAGACATTCGACTCCACCTTGTGCTGTGCCCTCAAAATCTTTTATGTGGACCTAATTTTCAAGGCCAGGCTCCCAGCACATTTCTAGCCCTGCATAACGTTATATATACACTGTAGCTGCAGACTACAGAGACTCATGATGTACACACTCTACCATGACTCAGCAAAACTACCCACCAGACCTCAAACATCTCCTCAGGTACATACAGGTCTGGGGCTTGCCTTCTGGTACATGGGAAAATATTTCAGAAAAAAATTTTCACAACTGCTGTTACATATAAAGCACATATTGAGCATAAACTACATAATTAATCACTGATAAAACACGGCAGATGCTGAATAAACTGTCTAGTCATTTCCAAACTTATCCATTAAGTTTTGTAGTTAAGTACATGTATTTTAGCAAGTTAAAGTATTCTGAAGTTTGGAACCCTTTTGGTTTAACTAAGCAGCTTTCTTCCTGTGCGACAGAAGAAAACCTCTGAAATCATAATTCTCATGTTGCTACTGAGAACAGCTAAATTTATACTGAACACTTTTCTTTCCTGTAAACATACATACATTAGGTTACATATACATCCTTATCGTAAAGGGTTGAGGCATACATAAAAATCAGCTTCCAGTATTCGCTATCGAGCTTCATAAGTCTGATAACTCATTGCGAATGACTAATTGCTTCAGCATCACTGATTTCTCAGAAAAGTTTAAGTTTCCAACGATTACTGTTCTGCACAGGAAACGTGTAGCCACAAGTTTTACACAAGTCCCCATTCTGTACAGCACTTCTAGTTCCAATATGCACAGGGAATGTTTACAATACTGTCCCAGATTAGAGTTGATCCTAATTACAAGTTTTTGTACATCTATGATACAGCAGCTCATCTGAGCAGCCCCACGTTGCGCAGGTAACGAACTACAAAAGGCACGCAGGTGAGCGTGATGCCGATGCGGACAGGTGCGAACACTTTGTGGACAGCGTAGGCGATGACGAAGGTGCTTGCTCCTGTCGCTATACCTGACTCAGCGATGGTCTTCCCAACCCCGATCTTGTGCAGCAAGGCGACCATGTCTATCCCACTGCAGAACACAAAGCCACAACTTACACTTAGTTACAGTGTTAGATTGCAATAGTTTGAACATATACCAAAAATGTGCAAGTTCAAACTTATATAAAACATCAATATACCTTACTGAAGGAAGAAACTTTTTCCAGTGTTTACATAGATCATATATTACCATGTCTCTCCCGTCGCAACGACGGATGAGCATCTACAATACTACAATACTAACTAGTGTTATGACTGAACGAATAAATGAGTACATAATGATTGTATATTTTATCAGGAGGCAAGAAATGGCAGAAAGGATCCTGCAGCTCAGATGGCAGTCAGGCACAGACCAGCAGAAGGCATGATTCACAATTCGTACACACATGGACCACTTGGGGATATTTCAGTATTGGCAACATTACAGGAGAGGTGGGAGGGACCAGTGGCAGGGTAGCTAGGGGGTAACCCAATACTATCAGGTGTGAGGCGACTGCAGGTGGGAAGGAACCATCTCTATCTGAGGGGGGAGGTGGGAAGGAACCATCTTGACCTGAGGGGGGAGGTGGGAAGGAACCATCTCAACCTGAGGGGGGTTCTGAAGAAGTGGAAGTGCAGTCACCTGGACACGGCGAGGTAGAAGCCGCCCAGGGACAGCAGAGAGATCCCGACGTGAAACACGACGACCGTCCCTCCGTAGTCTCGAATAGCTCGCTGGAGCCGCTCCCGCTGGCTGGGGGGTTTCCCGGTCTGTCCAGCAGGGGCGGAGGTGCAGAGGTACCTGTGGGGTTTCCCTGTCTGGTTATCAGGGGCGGATGTACAGAGGTGGCGAGGAAAGCTGAAGCAGTGCAGAGACAGGGTACCTGTGTCCAGCAGGGTCCTGCTGCCGGTCCTGGTAAGCACCGTCCTGCCCAGCTCTGCACAGCCTGATGGGCTCGTGATGCTGGTCAGCTCTGCTGGAGATGTGAGAAGGTGGACAGGACCAGTGCTGCTGTGTCGCCTGGCAACAGAGTGGAAACTGCGACGCTGGGGACTGAACGGGTCTCCACTCAACACACCTGCATCAACAGGAGACAAAAACACACCTGAATCAGTAAGGAGACACTTAATTACAAGGTGTAAAAAACACAGCTGCATCAATAGCTGTGTGTTTAATGCTGTACTGGCTTATTTACCTGATGATGGTGTGTGTTGGTATGGACTGTGTACAGCTGTGCTCACCTGTGCTATACCCTGACAGCTGCTGTTGCTGCCAGTGTTATTGTGTACAGCTGTACTCACCTGTACTGTGCCTGTAGGCCTGCTGTACCCCCTGATAGCTGCTGTACCCCCTGATAGCTGCTGTTGCTATGAGTGTTATTGTGTACAGCTGTACTCACCTGTGCTGTGCCTGTAGGCTTGCTGTACCCCCTGACAGCTGCTGTTGCTGAGTGTGTTATTGTGTACAGCTGTACTCACCTGTGCTGTGCCTGTAGGCCTGCTGTACCCCCTGACAGCTGCTATTACTGAGTGTGTGTTATTGTGTACAGCTGTACTCACATGTGCTGTACCTGTAGGCCTGCTGTAGGCCTGCTGTACCCCCTTACAGCTGCTGTTACTGTGTTATTGTGTACAGCTGTACTCACCTGTGCTGTGCCTGTAGGCCTGCTGTACCCCTGACAGCTGCTGTTGCTGAGTGTGTGTTATTGTGTACAGCTGTACTCACCTGTGCTGTGCCTGTAGGCCTGCTGTACCCCCTGACAGCTGCTGTTGCTATGAGTGTTATTGTGTACAGCTGTGCTCACCTGTGCTGTGCCTGTAGGCCTGCTGTACCCCCTGACAGCTGCTGTTGCTGAGTGTGTTATTGTGTACAGCTGTACTCACATGTGCTGTACCTGTAGGCCTGCTGTAGGCCTGCTGTACCCCCTTACAGCTGCTGTTACTGTGTTATTGTGTACAGCTGTGCTCACCTGTGCTGTGCCTGTAGGCCTGCTGTACCCCCTGATAGCTGCTGTTGCTGAGTGTGTTATTGTGTACAGCTGTACCCACCTGTGCTGTGCCTGTAGGCCTGCTGTACCCCCTGACAGCTGCTGTTGCTGACAGGAGTGAACATGTTGCTGAACTGCAGGGCGGAGTAGCTGCAGCCGTCGCCCTGCGGACCCTGGCAGCTCACGCCACACTCCAGCGGCTGGAAGGGACGGGTTACAGGGTTAACATTATACATAGCACACACGCACATACACACATCACACACTCACAGCACATACGCACATACACACACCACACACTGAGCACATGCACACGCACGCACGCATGCACACATACACTCGCAGCACATAGGCATGCGTACACACAGCTCACGCCACACTCCAGCGGCTGGAAGGGACGGGTTACAGGGGTTATACTTATACATCATAACAAAACACACACACACACACACACACACTAGCAGCCTATGGGCATGCATACACACACAGCACATACGCACGCACGCACACACTCACAGCACACACACACACACTCCTAGCACGTAGCACATGCACACACATTGTGATAGAAGGTAGTTGTTGTACCCTGTTCTGACATGAAATTATGCACACAGACACACACAGAAACAATGGTGTATGTACGTCCCTGGGCTGCTGTACGTTCACACGCACGCACGCACGCACACACACACACGCACGCACACACGTACGCACAGTAGACACGCCATATGTTACGGTACTCTACAGCACCTACCTGTGTGTGTACAGCCCTGGAGCCGGCCTGCTGGCCCGCCTGCACCCCCTGCACGTTCCCGCCCCCGGGCCCGGCCTGGGCCGCGTGTACCGCCGCCCGCAGCACGGCCCTGGCCTGGCGAGGCCGCACCGTGCGGTTGGGCCGCTGTAAGCCCTGGATAGTGGGCGGCAGGCCGAGGGCCGGGCCGTCCCGTGGTGGGTCCGGCTGCGGGGCGGAGGTAGACTCGGCCCGAGCCAGCCCCCGTACGGCTGCCTGGACCACCCTCCCCTCCTGCACAGCTATCCGCAGCATGGTGGCACAAATGTCGTCTGTAGCAGCTGACTTTACGGGCAGAAAACCTCACAGTGACATAACAGAGCCAGAACACAAGCCTTCACCAGCAGTAACTTTGCCTCGTCATCCTACGTAGGGATGGGACCGTACCACTTGGACATGATGGGACCCAAAGGGTTTATAATGCGAATTATCAATCCAGATGATAGACTTTGACGTGTTTGTTTTAGACAGAAATCTGACTCGGTTTGTAAAATGTAAATAACATGTAGAATTTAGGTGATTTTGGCAGAAACGTTTTGCCATGCGTAGGTTTCTATACACTACCCTCCCTATCGAGTAAATGGACTAGACCAGAATCACCTGACCAGGGCCCATGTGATGTTGCACGTAGCTCAGTCAGGTGAACGCCTCGAAGTTCAATGTTGCATCATACTCGAACTACAGTGTGACCCCATGGTGACCCCTATCCTCCACTAGTCATACCTGGGTCGGGCGAAAATTTCTAAAGGAACGGAACGCAGGACAAATAAAGTCGGATTTAGGGCCCTGATTTTCCAAAGTTTCCGCTGAGCAAGACTGAAATAACACTATAATAAAAGGGAAAATTCACACGGACTTCTGAACGGATTAATGATGAGAAAAATGATGAGATCACTGATGAGATTAATAATGAGATTAATGACCTTTCAGTTCCTTTCCCTCCTTATTGACCCACACATTTGTAGTTTTGTCAATCATCACACTCCAGCCCGAAACTGAACGTCCAGAGCATCCTTTATTCCCATGACTGCTGGGGTAAGGTTCGTTATGTCACTAACTATAAAATACATTGCAGATTACACATGTATCATAGGTGCAGTAAAAAAGCTGGTAGAGTTGCATACATCTGGAGTCATAAAAAACGCAGTCTGTATGGAGACTGATGAGCCTGTGGTTCTGCACTGGGCATCTACATATTATAAGCCATCTGCTGTGCTAGTTGAAGTACACAACTCTTTCATTCATACATACAAACAATAATGTGTAGCACGATTCAATGTCAACATTGTGCTACCTCCACAATTCACTAGCCCTGGTACTTTTTATTACCAGTAATTACTTCTTGCTTTAACAAATTCAATACACTTCCCCTGTAGCTGTTTCCACAATATACAACTCCTTATACTGTTCTTTCACAATACACTACCTCCGTGCTAGTTCTGGCATCACTTCACAGTTTCATACCACACCTGGACTCCGCCGTCAGAAGTTTGGACAGTTGCACTGTAACAAGCTGGGCTGACCTGTGTTTAGCAATGAGCATTAATATGGAATAAACAAGTTTCAACACGAGGAGGGACATCCTTCATTTTCTTTGTTCTGTTGGATCACAGCAAGGAGGTCTCTATATAACTTCCTTGATCACAGTAATAAAATAAAAATGAACAGCTAAAATGAATGAATTCTAGGTCTGCTCAGACCCTGATGTTCTCAGGTCTATCTTCTCTAACTACTGTATACTGTATCATGTTTGCCAAGGCTTCCGAGGAGCTGTTTATGCATATGTAAGTACATCCATGCTCCTGATAACCCAGTCATCTCCACAAGTCATCATGTTTACAAGACTAGGATGCTTGGGACCATTTCATTTGGGCTTTCTATCATGATAATCATACATTGTATTGCTTTATTACAATGCACACCTCTGTAGTAACTTGGTAGCCCTGATATAATCATTACCAGAGAAGTAAAGTAAAAGCAGTTTAGACTGTGTCCTGCCTTTGTCTTCCAAGGCATACTGTACCCAACTCCTCCTAAATGTAGACACAGTTGGAAACGGCTGGCCTCTTTAAGTAAAATCAGTTCTGTGTGAGTCCTTTAAGTTCCCAGCGGACCACTTCCACAGATTTTAATCTAACAACAGTTGGGCAGGCTGGCACCCCAGCAGCGCGGCTGGCACCCCAGCAGCGCGGCTGGCACCCCAGCAGCGCGGCTGGCACCCCAGCAGCAGAGTCTATTTACTCTTCATCTGGCCCCGTTTCTCCTGGATGAAGCCCTTCATCTTCTCCATGTGCTTGGAGGGCGGAGGTTTGTGCATGATGCCTTTCTTGCGCAGGTAGCGTATCGTGAAAGTCGTGCCGCCCAGAGTCACCGTGTACCGGGCCGGAGTCGCGATCTGCGGGGGAAAGGAGAACGTTGGTACTGATCATGGGGGAACTGTCTACTTTCCTGTCTACACTGACTACAGTGGAACTCTTCCCACACAATCTACTTTCCTTCAGTGTTTCTTCTTTTCAGCATCTGTCTCTCGTGATGCCTTGACTGTTAAATTTGTGTTCTTAACATAAAATGCAACTCATAAATTGTATATAGTACATGTAACTGTTTTATAATATCTGCAAGTCTCGTACCTTGTTTCTGTACATAGCAACTGTTTTATAATACAAAATGTATCTACAAGTTTCATACCTTGTAAAAAGCATAAGCCACCATCAGATCCGAGGCTCCAGACTTCTTCATGGTCTCCACCCAGGAGTGCGGCAGCCCAATCTTCTCTAGGAGTGGCACCGGATCTACACCACTAGGGGATAGGAACAGGACAGAATAAGTACAACTCTGGGACAGAAACAAGACAGCATCAGGATAACTACAGGACAGAAACAGGCCAGAATCAGCATAACTACAGGGCAGTTTAGGCAGCATAATCTTCAATTAGCTGAAGGCGGCTGCCTTAACCGAAAGAAGAAGAAGTTGGGGGTGGGCGGTTGTGGATGGTTGTGGGTGCTTGTTGTGGTTGTGGATGATTAATTGCAGGTTAGACTTAGAGAGCCAGGCTTACCTGATAGCCATGTAGTAGAAGCTGCCAAACCAGACCAGCGATGTGGCGACGTGTACGGGGATCAGCACATGTCCGTAATCCTTCACCATCATCTTAAACCTCTGGAACAACGTCAAGTTTCGGTACCTCTCCACCAAATCTTCCTCCTCCTCCTCATCCTGAGCTTCCCTCTGGTCCTGCTGATCTGCCTGTGGTTTCTCCCCACCCCTCTGATCGGCCTGCTGTTTCTCCTCACCCCTCTGACTCTGAGCGACGTGGGCAGAACTATGGAAGGTGCAGCAGCGGGTACAGCCCCCTCCATGTGGGGGGGAGAGTTCAGTACTGAATGTGTGAGAAGTTAGGATGTGGCACCCGGCTGTGGGGACTACTCTCCCGCCGCGGGACACCGTGGGGTGGTGGGCGTGTCGCTGCTGTACCCAGGTCCTCGGGTAGGACACCACGGTACTCTGACAGGAAACCACGGTACTTGGGCGGGACACCACAGTACTTGGATAGGAAACCACGGTACTTGGGCCAGACACCATGGTACTTGGGCGGGACACCATGGTATTCGGGCGGGACACCATGTCCCATATTCCCTCCTGCCAGCCATGGATTCTCCTTAGGACACCTGCAACACAGAAGGGAACAACATCAGGCACTTTTCTTGTTTGTATTGCATACTTGGCAATCCGCCCCGCAACATAACACACCTGGTTTGTACTGTTTGTACTGAACAGCGCAAGTTCAAATTCAATATCCGGACAGAGTTTGTTTACTAGATCCAATTTCATTTGATACCAGTTTTCGATGTGGTGACGTGTGGTAGGATTTTTATTGCGCTCAAGGTGTGGCTTTCCAGAAAATTAGAGCCACAACTTAATGTCCTATTTGAGAGCCTAACTGAAGCTAGGTACTCATTCCCATCTGAGTGAAGTGATGAAAGCCATGCAGGGTTCTCCCCAGATTTTTTTTAGTATAGTGGAGGAGCTGGCAAAAATAACACGGACCAACCGCGGCACTGCGCATTCATGAAAATGGGTACATGGGTGCAATGATAGAGGGTGTCAAATACCATGAGTGATTCCTTTGTTATGAAGTGGCAAAACGACTATTGTTTTCATCATTGCCCATTCACAAGTTTTTGCAGACAGTGCCGAAGGAAAAGTTATGCCATTTGGCACAAAAATTTGTGAATTTTCATTAATTTTAGCAAAACCAACCAAGAAAATAGGGGAGAAACACACTAAATTTCAAAAGGACTATAGTGGAGCTGGGCTAGGAGTATAGTGGGGGGCCTCCGTTATTCCATCCTCTGGGGAGGACTCTGCCATGTAAAGATGAAGTGCTTGTCTAGGGGCACAACCTCCATGTTATGACAGTATATGAACCTCTGGGTTCTTGGCGAAACTGCCTGCCATTACACCACACGATCCCACCCAGACACTGCCATGCCCTTTCATGGTCTTCAAGCAGATGTTAGGCTCCCGATCGTTTATGTCAGGCTTTTCATAAATAATCATATTTTATCAGTGTTTCGTTTGACGAATGAAAAAAAAGAAAATCCATGAAGAAAGAAATAGAAGCGCCTGACAAACTGTGACCGCTAGCAGCCGTCCCACCCAAGCCAACCCCCTGCTCGGAGAGACCCGCTCGCGCCTTGCCCGCCTGACCTTGTGCCTGTCCGTGCGCCGTCCGGCTGTTGGCGCCGCCCGTTTCCGTCTGCAAAGTCACCGTCAGCAGGCTGGACAGCAGCCGGCGGCCGTACCGCGGTCCCCGAGCCGACATCTGTCCCGCTAGGAGCCACCGAACGGTCCGGAAAACCTACAAATCCTTCCGACAAAACCCGTCCTTCCCACCCACCATCAGAACGTGCTGCAGTCTCACGCACTCTCAACAATCATGACCTCAGACTGGTCCATTATACTGTAGGGTGTCAACAGAGTAGCTAAGACATCATATCATTCCCGTTTTGGTCTTAAAATCTTGTATAAGGGAGCTGTATGTACTAAAGATAGTAACAGCAATCAATACGCTGTACCTAAGATATAAGTAGTGAGTAATGAAAATAGATTATATTGGTATGTAAAAACCAATTTCCCTCTTATGAAATGTAATGTCTCATCCGGAAGTACTTTCTATCACAACAAAATGGCGGAAAATACGGAAGGTTTGTTGCAATCAAATTTGTTTCTTGCAGCATATCGGTTGTCTGTGTGCACTTGTGTGTTGTAATTTCCGGGAGGGTAGTATGGGGGTAAGACTAGAGTATTCTACGTTTGTAACGTTATTCAGCAGTCACCCTGCTCTGGTGACTGAGTGCTACAGGCTATGGGACGTACCTGCCGCGTGCCGTGGAAAGCTCACCATAGATAGCATGCTTGCTTCCTAGATTGCAAAAATGTTATGGGAATGAGTTGGATTGTTACATTGTACTGACGGAGTTTCTGTTGTTGTTGTTGTCCTTGTTTAACGTCTATAATTCCGCTAGACATGATCATTTGGTACTTCTCATTTCATGGTGCTTCCTGGTTGTTGGAATTTCTCTGGTGTTTCTCCTCTGGTACTTTGTGCAATCGTGTTTCTGGAAACCAGAAACCCAAATAAGGAAATGCTCCAAGGGCTATCCGACGTTTTTCTACCGGTCTACGTGTTATAATGAAATATTCTCCATAACACTTGACAATAGATTTAAGATAACAGATATCGTGTTGTGTATAACTATAACACATAATTAAGACCTTTTCTAATAAAGTCTCAAAGTCTCTCAAGACCTTTTTGACTATCATTACTTATAAGAAAGCATTTATGTGCCCAACATCAGGTCCAGCAGAAGTGACAGGAAACCAGGGGAAGGAGGAGGATGCTGGTCCAGCAGCAGGAGGAGGAGGAGGAGCAGGAGGAGGAGGAGGAGGAGGAGGAGGAGGAGAGAACCTGAAGAGAAAAGCGGAGGATGCTGGAGCCCTCCCTCAGGAGCCGGACCCAACCAAGCGGCTGCGGCAGGAGGGGGGAGCAGGGTCCCAGCTGACCCCGCAGGTGGCGCAGCACTACAACCGGCTGGAGGAGAAGGGGCTGGCGCATCGCAACCAGTCCCGCATCTTCCACCTCCGCAACTTCAACAACTGGATCAAGAGCATGCTCATTGGTAGGTTTCCTCTCCCAGCATGCTCTCCTTACCCAGCATGCTCATTGGTAGGTCTCCTTTCCAGCATGCTCTCCTTTCCCAGCATGCTCATTGGTAGGTCTCCTTTCCAGCATGCTCTCCTTTTCCAGCATGCTCATTGGTAGGTCTCCTTTCCAGCATGCTCTCCTTTCCCAGCATGCTCATTGGTAGGTTTCCTTACCCAGCATGCTCATTGGTAGGTTTCCTTTCCCAGCATGCTCTCCTTACCCAGCATGCTCATTGGTAGGTCTCCTTTCCAGCATGCTCTCCTTACCCAGCATGCTCATTGGTAGGTCTCCTTTCCAGCATGCTCTCCTTTCCCAGCATGCTCATTGGTAGGTCTCCTTTCCAGCATGCTCTCCGTTCCCAGCATGCTCATTGGTAGGTCTCCTTTCCAGCATGCTCTCCTTTCCCAGCATGCTCATTGGTAGGTTTCCTTACCCAGCATGCTCATTGGTAGGTTTCCTTTCCCAGCATGCTCTCCTTACCCAGCATGCTCATTGGTACATCTCCTTACCCAGCATGCTCTCCTTACATAGCATTCTCCACTTACACACTTCCCATAATTAAGTGCGAGAGGGTTCCGGATATGGATGTTACTTGGATGCTACCACAGTTGCTCAGGGTGCGAAACCAGGGTGGAACCAGCTAAAACCTTCAGTACGAGGGCGGAAAAGCATATAAACTAATAAGTTGTCTGGCGAATATAGTACAGTTATCATTTGGGCCGAGAATCTTACAAGTTTTGTGGTCAGAAGTAACTACCTAACACGTGCACCACTGTGGCTGTTAGTTGGTTTCTTCCGATGACCTCAAGGGCCACACCTTGGCGTTTCGTCTGCAGCCTTTGTTTTTTTCCTGTCGGAAAGTGATTAAACCATTGTCCTGTGATCGGTTCCACACCAAACTATCATCTCCTTGATGTTTTCTGTGTTCGGAATTGGTTAGAACCAATTTTCTGTGCCCTTGGAGTCAGTTCCGGAGTTCGGAGCAGCCATATCCGGAACCCTCTCGCACTTAATTATGGGAAGTGTGTAAGTGGAGAATGCTCTCCTTACCCAGCATGCATGTTCATTATTGATTGATTGACAGCTGACATGTTAAGAAGATTGCGAGCAGACTGTGTTTGTGTGTCGATTATTGATTATTGATTGATTGACAGCTGACACGTTAAGAAGACTGCGAGCGGACAGCCCCGGCGGCAGACTGTGTGTGTTGGACCTCGGGGTGGGGAAGGGCGGCGACCTGCTCAAGTGGAAGAAGGGAGGCATTGATCACCTGGTGTGTGCAGGTAAATATCACTCACCTGGTGTGTGCAGGTAAATATCCATCACCTGGTGTGTGCAGGTGAATATCACTCACCTGGTGTGTGCAGGTAAATATCACTCACCTGGTGTGTGCAGGTAAATATCGATCACCTGGTGTGTGCATGTAAATATCACCTGGTGTGTGCAGGTAAATATCACCTGGTGTGTGCAGGTAAATATCCATTACCTGGTGTGTGCAGGTAAATATCAATCACCTGGTGTGTGCAGGTAAGTATCCATCACCTGGTGTGTGCAGGTAAATATCCATCACCTGGTGTGTGCAGGTAAATATCAATCACCTGGTGTGTGCAGGTAAATATCACTCACCTGGTGTGTGCAGGTAAATATCCATCACCTGGTGTGTGCAGGTAAGTATCCATCACCTGGTGTGTGCATGTAAATATCACCTGGTGTGTGCAGGTAAATATCCATCACCTGGTGTGTGCAGGTAAATATCCATTACCTGGTGTGTGCAGGTAAATATCAATCACCTGGTGTGTGCAGGTAAGTATCCATCACCTGGTGTGTGCAGGTAAATATCAATCACCTGGTGTGTGCAGGTAAATATCACCTGGTGTGTGCAGGTAAATATCCATTACCTGGTGTGTGCAGGTAAATATCACTCACCTGGTGTGTGCAGGTAAATATCACTCACCTGGTGTGTGCAGGTAAATATCAATCACCTGGTGTGTGCAGGTAAGTATCCATCACCTGGTGTGTGCAGGTAAATATCCATCACCTGGTGTGTGCAGGTAAATATCAATCACCTGGTGTGTGCAGGTAAATATCAATCACCTGGTGTGTGCAGGTAAATATCACTCACCTGGTGTGTGCAGGTAAATATCCATCACCTGGTGTGTGCAGGTAAGTATCCATCACCTGGTGTGTGCATGTAAATATCACCTGGTGTGTGCAGGTAAATATCCATCACCTGGTGTGTGCAGGTAAATATCCATCACCTGGTGTGTGCAGGTAAATATCAATCACCTGGTGTGTGCAGGTAAGTATCCATCACCTGGTGTGTGCAGGTAAATATCCATCACCTGGTGTGTGCAGGTAAATATCCATCACCTGGTGTGTGCAGGTAAATATCAATCACCTGGTGTGTGCAGGTAAATATCACCTGGTGTGTGCAGGTAAATATCAATCACCTGGTGTGTGCAGGTAAATATCCATTACCTGGTGTGTGCAGGTAAATATCACTCACCTGGTGTGTGCAGGTAAATATCAATCACCTGGTGTGTGCAGGTAAATATCACCTGGTGTGTGCAGGTAAATATCCATTACCTGGTGTGTGCAGGTAAATATCAATCACCTGGTGTGTGCAGGTAAATATCCATTACCTGGTGTGTGCAGGTAAATATTGATCACCTGGTGTGTGCAGGTAAATATTACTCACCTGGTGTGTGCAGGTAAATATTGCTGTCAATTATGCTGCTGCCATGGCAACCACAGTTCCAGCTCTATGACTTTTCACTGTCAGCTGACATTTATTAAGATTTACCCTGATTGGCCAGACCATGGATGTCACTACCAATGCCATGTGGGGGCTGACCGGGGGACAGCTGCTAGTACTAGTAGCAATGATGTCGTTTAAAACATAGTGTTGAGCTTACAGACGTTAGTTTATTGTTGTCAGACCTTGCGGAGACGTGTTGACTTACAGAAGTTTGTTTGTTTGTTTGTGTCAGACCTGGCGGAGACGTCTGTTCAGCAGTGTGAGGAGCGGTACCGCAGCATGGCGGGGCGGGAGGGGCGAGGCCCCCGGGTCTTCAGCGCCGAGTTCATCGCTGCCGACTGTGCAAAGGTACGTCAGAGTTCATCGCTGCCGACTGCGCAAAGGTACGTCAGAGTTCATCGCTGCTGACTGCAAAGGTACGTCAGAGTGGCGGGACTGCAGCTAAAAGTACTAAACAAGACCCAGTGGTACTGTAGAGGGGTGCACAGCTTTTCCCAGTTGCCATTGGTAGTGTAGAGGGGTGCACAGCTTTTCCCAGTTGCCTGTGCTCACTGTACATTTGCATCACATCCAGCTAGTTTATTCTAGATTGTGACTCTGAAATGACCTTTGACCTATAGGAGGACCTGAGCAGTAGGTACCGCGACCCTGACACGACCTTTGACCTGGTGAGCTGCCAGTTCGTGCTGCACTATTCGTTTGAGAGCCACGCCCAGGCTGACAGGATGCTGAGAAACGCTGGTGAGAGACTGCGACCGGGAGGCTACTTCATCGGGACCACGCCCGACGGCTACGAGCTGGTGTGAGTAAACAAACAAACAAACACAGCTACAATCTGGTGTAGGTCAACAACAGCAACAACAACAAAAACACAGCCACGAGCCAGAGCAAGTAACACAATAGACAAACAAATAACAAACAGAACCCTTCACACGTAGGGGCAACGTTCATCCCAGTGTGAGTGTTTCAAATAAATCAGTCCAAATATGCATCTTGTACTTTTAAGTTTAAACCCAATGTGTTTGTGCAATACAACCTCGCCCTTCCTGTATTCCTCAGGAGGAGACTACAGGCGGCGGAGGGGCTGTCCTTCGGAAATTCGATCTACAGCATCACCTTCCGGCAGAAAGAAGACTTCCCGCTGTTCGGCTGCCAGTATGACTTCCATCTGGAGGGCGTGGTCGACTGTCCGGAGTTCCTGGTCTACTTCCCGCTGCTGGAAAAGTAAGGAGGGCAGAAGGAGGGGCCTGATGACCTGATTATAAATAAACAACAAACAATGATGACCTGATAACCAGAGGAAGGTGTGATGAGTGTGTAACTGTGTACAGAGTTGTTCTGTGTTGTACATGAGGCTGTGTACAGAGTTGTTGTTTGTTATCCAGGATGGCTGAGAGGTACGGCTTGAGGCTGGTGTACAGAGTTGTTGTGTGTTGTACAGAGTTGTTGTGTGTTGTACAGAGTTGTTGTGTGTTGTACAGAGTTGTTGTGTGTTGTACAGAGTTGTTCTGTGTTGTACAGAGTTGTTCTGTGTTGTACAGAGTTGTTGTGTGTTGTACAGAGTTGTTCTGTGTTGTACAGAGTTGTTGTGTGTTGTACAGAGTTGTTCTGTGTTGTACAGAGTTGTTCTGTGTTGTACAGAGTTGTTGTGTGTTGTACAGAGTTGTTCTGTGTTGTACAGAGTTGTTCTGTGTTGTACAGAGTTGTTCTGTGTTGTACATGTGGCTGTGTACAGAGTTGTTCTGAGCTGTTCTGTGTTATCCAGGATGGCTGAGAGGTACGGCTTGAGGCTGTTGTACAGAGTTGTTGTGTGTTGTACAGAGTTGTTGTGTGTTGTACGTGAGGCTGTGTACAGAGTTGTTGTGTGTTGTACAGAGTTGTTGTGTGTTGTACAGAGTTGTTGTGTGTTGTACGGAGTTGTTCTGTGTTGTACAGAGTTGTTGTGTGTTGTACAGAGTTGTTGTGTGTTGTACAGAGTTGTGTGTTGTACAGAGTTGTGTGTTGTACAGAGTTGTTGTGTGTTGTACAGAGTTGTTCTGTGTTGTACAGGATGGCTGTGTACAGAGTTGTTCTGTGTTATCCAGGATGGCTGAGCGGTACGGCTTGAGGCTGGTGTACAGAGTTGTTCTGTGTTGTACAGAGTTGTGTGTTGTACAGAGTTGTGTGTTGTACAGAGTTGTGTGTTGTACAGAGTTGTTGTGTGGTGTACAGAGTTGTTCTGTGTTGTACAGGATGGCTGAGCGGTACGGCTTGAGGCTGGTGTACAGACAGACGTTTGCGGAGTTTTTCCAGCAGCAGGTGACACAAGGGGAGGGCAGAGGCCTGCTGGAGAGGATGAAAGCTCTCGAGGTTCGTCTCACTTCTTACTTCCTACATCATCAACATGACAACAACATTGCATAGACTGGTGCAACACTTGCCTGGTAGAAGCATAGGCTAGTACAATATGATTGTGTTCTCTCTACAGACGTACCCATGTGTTTGTTGTTTATGTTTGTTTGTTTGTTTGTTGTCTCTGCAGACGTACCCGCCCCATGAGGGACAGGAGCTGGCCGGCAGCGACCCGGAGGATTACGCTCACGCCCGGGCCCGGCTGGAGGAGCTGAGGAGCAAGGGGGAGGGGGGCGACAGGGGGACACCGGAGCACCCCAGGGTGGTGAGTAGGGGGGGCAGGGGGACACCAGAGCACCCCAGGGTGGTGAGTAGGGGGGGCAGGGGGACACCAGAGCACCCCAGGGTGGTGAGTAGGGGGAGGGGGCGACACAGAAACACCCCAGGGTGGTGAGTAGGGGGAGGGGGGCAACAGGGTTTCAAGTTCATGGTTATTAACAGGTCACCCCAAAAAACGGGGACATAAAACCACTGCAAACTTTTCCTCTTTTACAGTAGTCTATGATTGATATGTAGTATGACAGTTACAGTAGTATTGTAAGTATACGCTTTTACAGTTGATGATACCAGTATGTAGTATGACAGTTACAGTAGTATTGTGAGTATACACTTTTACAGTTGTCTATGAATGATATGTTAGCATGTACATTTCTGTGTTGACTTATGACCTGCCTTGATAACCTCTGACCTCCTGTTTCTCACAGGGTACGCTCTCATTGGCTGAGTGGGAGGCTACAAGTAAGTCTGCCTCCAGTTGATTGGGTCTGACAATTTTCCCATTCTTCAAAGGATCAGAGGAAATCTTATAGTCACTTTATCATCTCTTTCCCCCACAGGCCTGTATCTTGTGTACTGTTTCCAGAAGGTCCAGGAGAATAAGGACGATTCTACATCCAACCAGCCACAGCCGGCTGAAACCAGCCAGACCAGCCAGTGACTCTCAGTACTAGGAACCATCCACAGCCGACTGAAACCAGCTAAAACCAGCCACAGCCGGCTGAAACCAGCCACAGCTGGCTGTAACCAGCCAAAGACAGCCACAGCTGGCTGAAACCAGCCAGAACCAGCCACAGCCGGCTGAAACCAGCAGCCAGGCTAGCCAGTGACTCTCAGTACTAGGAACCAGCTCTGGGTTAGGGAGCTAGTTAGGGGGAAATGTGGGGCAGGGAAGGAAGAAATTTACCATTGAATAAAATACTGAATATGATATAGAATGCTTGCATGTCTAGTTCTTCCCATGGCTATAATGAAGGGATTATTCTACGCAATAAGCGTATCTCAGACAGCTAAGCTATGTATGGCTGGTAGAGTTATCCAGCTATGACTAGCTCTGATATGTTCATGCCTGGATTTTGTTTTGTAATGAAAGATATGAATAAAATGTCTCCCTGTGTTCTCTTAATGCATATGGAGGTTAGCTGATCAGTCTGCTCATAGCAAAGTAACGTTTCTGGTATAAATTCTTCACGTACTTTATTTGTTTAGCCAGGAGTGTACACTCAGGTCGAAGCTTGACCTGCTTTTCAGGCAGTCATGGACTTACATAAAAACGCGATAACAGTAATGGCAGATTTCTACGACAACATACATGCATACATACCTACTTACATACGACAACATAAACTATGAAATAGAATCAGTAAGCAAGTTAACTATATTACAGTCTTTTAAATGTCCTGAGCTTCATCAGACTTTGTGATTCGAGAGGGAGCTTGTTCCATAACTGCATGCCGTCGTACTGCAAACTGCCACGGTATGACATCACTCCAACAGACAGCCACTGGCACGCGGTAGCAGGGGATTCCCAGTCACAGAAACACCTCATTTAGGTCGCACTGTGGTGACCATACCAGCACCTCCTGTGCACCAAAACAGATGAGTAGCTGTAGCATTAGCAGGTTGTTGCTCTGAAACTGTCATCCGAGAGGAAAAGGCACCTCTCTAACTCTGTAATATGGTTTAAGTAACATGAATGAAAGGTTGACCTGCTGGCAAAGATGATGTGGATAGAACCACAGACAGGCACAGAAAGCTGGATTCCTACATCTGCATGGAGAGGCGGTCAGGTCTGTGGGAGGAACCCGTGACATCATGTCGTGTCCTTTTGTCTGATTGGGACCTGGTGTAGGGGAACTTTGTCTACCTTGCCCCCCCCCCCCCCCCCCTCCAACGACCTGGAGGTCAAGGGACTAGGAGAGAGGAGAGTAGGGGAACAGAGGCTCTATAACCATGTCATGCCTGCCATTACAGAAACTCTACAGGCAACACCAATCAATTTCCTTGGTTCTCAGATTTTTTTAACTAAAAATGTTGCAAACAGACATCATGAAAGGATACGGCAGGCAGAGAGGCAAACTTGATTGTGACTGCATTCACTCAGTAAAACTGAGTGCACCAAAACATAAACCTGGTCCTCGCCAGTTTTCATGTTTTCCAGTTGAGCATATTTTTTCTTTTTTTATTAAATCTAAGAACCAGCAAATTGAATTGGTATGGCCTAAAAGCAATTTAAGTTGGAGAACAGAAAATAAAACGGGAACTGCAATATTAACTTGATAAGGTGGCTGTTACATCCTAGAATGTCGTCTATCCTAAAAGCGCTTTTAGGATAGAAGCGCTTTTAGGATAGACCGGCATCAAAAATGTGCTTCTATCCTAAAAGCGCTTATGGGATATCCAGAACACGTCGCAAGCGAGGAGCGCATTCTGGATATCCGGAAAGCGCTTCTGTCGGAGCGCATTCAGGAGAAGCCGGCGTGTTTATCCAGAACGTGCACTTGTAGGAGGAGCTTAGTGTCTTAGGAGGCGGAGACTATCTTGTATGTGATTTTTCGTAGTCAACCTGAGGCCGCCATCTTTGTTCTCCCACTAGGTCACTTCCGGGTTTGATTGTGATAGAAGATCGCATATAATCACACCAAATCAACGTAGTTTGCATAAACCAAGTCATTTTGGGGGACTCCGGCCCGATCTAACCCTCACATAATCACGTAAAATCTAGGTTCAGCGCTTCCTTTATAAACTGCGTATTTCCATCACGTAGATTACGGCAGGTGTCGCGAGGTCGAACTAAATATGGAAACTTTGGTGTAAACAATCGCCAAAAGTGACCGCTGCCATTTTCTCGTGACGTGTTGACTGCATGGACCCAACACACCGAGGTAGTATCGCTATCTCCGGTTCGATAGTTCGAAACAAAACCAGAAGCTGAAATTCAGCAAACCATTAACAAAGTCAACCTGCACAGGAGAAGACAGATGTCGGCCGCCTTCGACAGGAGCGCATTCAGGATATCCAGAATGCGCTTCTTCGCTTGCGACGTGTTCTGGATATCCTAGAAGCGCTTTTAGGATAGACGCAGATTTTGGATGCAGATCTATCCCAAATGTGCTTCTATCCCAAAAGCGCTTCTAGGATATCCAGAATGCGCTCCTTCGCTTGCGACGTATTCTGGATATCCCAGAAGCGCTTTTGGGATAAAGCACATTTTATCCCAGAAGTGCTTTTTAGGATAGACGACAAGATACTTTTCTTGTTAGACGAACATCTGCTTCTATCCCAGAAGCACTTTTGCGATAGAATACAACCTGTGAACTGAATGGATTGGGGAATTGATCAATGTGCAGCTGGACGTTTTCACTGACTGTCATCATGTTTTATTATGGTACATTTTGTAATACATTTTATATGGTACATTTCGTAGTACATCTTGGGATGCACTATTGAGAATTGCTTTCTGTGTCTTCCATGCACAATTAGATTGATGAAAATCATATAGTGAGAATCAAAAGGACAAAATAGTGTTTAATCTGCATGGAATTAAGTTTGATAAATGTCCCATTATCTGTGTACACTGTATACATATTGTATTCAGCAGTGTATAATTACCTCTGTGCATTAACTTGCAATAAAGATAACTTCCATTAGAAGATTTGTCATCTTTTCTTTTCATATTCATGAAGGAGAAATAAAGCTACTATACAGTACGACAGGGCTTTGAGAAATTTCATCACTAACTAAAAAAACTGTTGCAGATATATATCATCACATTCAGTTCCTCCATGCTTTTATTTCAGAAACAAGATGTCTTGAATAAATGACTCTAAATGGTGGGGTTCGCACATCAGCCAGCATTCAGCGCAATTATCGCAAGTAGACTGTCTCGACGTCTCGCGATCGCGAGGTCGAACCAAATATGGAAACAATCACCGCTTGCGGTCCTGTCAATCACCATGATTGACGGCGACAAAGAAGCGCGTCTGGGATATCCAGGATGCGCTCTGGCTTAGGGCGCTTTTAGAATAGAAGCACATTTAGGATGCAGGCTTATCCCAGAAGTGCTTCTATCCTAAAAGCGCTTTTGGGATAGAGCACATTTGGGATAGTACAGTGGCCAAGGCTCTCTTTTACTCTCACCTGCTCCAAGAAGAAGTGTAACGTTAACATAATACTCCAGCAACTCGACATGATTTCGGAAACTTTTGCAAACATTTTAAGTCATCCAAAATCAAGTTAATTGATAACTTGATAACGTTAAAGCCAAAAGCTTTAATATAATAGATGGTCACTCTATTGGCCAGATGTCCTCATTATGAGACTGTAACGCGCAGAACGCACAGCGCCTGATACTGTAAATGCAGAAATGTTCGCGGTGGATTTATGTTCGCGGTTTTCGCGTTGGTCATTTCACCGCGAATTTAAAACCACCGCGAACATTTTTCCAGGGCATTAAGATACTACAGTGCATGGTGCTACCGCGAAATTAAACCCACCACGAAAAGTCCTTTTTACCGCTACCGCAAAATTAAATCCCCGTTAAATGCATTTACAGTACTGCCTACATGACAGGACGGCCTTGGCGCAAGTTCCAACCTGTTACAAACCGGACGTGACGTTTACACACGTGACGTCATGGCATTCCAGCAAAACACCTGGAGTGACGTCACGAAAGCTCTTTCAACCTCCTTGCACGAATGAACATGACGTTCCGAAATTCACCCGTCTATTGATTATTTCCGCGTCACAACGATGTCGATTTGAAAGTCCTTATGTGAATAGACGTACACACATAACGGAGAAAACTACCCTGCAAGTCAGTTGCTTTGAAAAGTGTGATTCTTTAGATTATCCCTTTCAATGTCCCTGGAAGAATTTATGACACTGTGCATGGGGTATCTGAGTATACTTAATACAATACTTTGATTTTGCAATGCTGGTATGGCTATGACGCATTTTCAAATGTACATGTAACGAGTACTGGAACATGGACCAGGTTAAAGAACAGTGCACAAAGATGAGGAATTGCTGTTGATTTCTTTTATTTGTCCACCTCACATACAACGTAATGGGAACGCTTTAGTTTAGCTGGGAAACCAATACGTAGCGTTACATACATCCAATCAATCCAATCAGCCGCGGGCATCAGGGGAGATGCATAGCGGCTGTAGACATGTCCCTCCAAGATGTTCTGTTTCAAGCCATCCCATCTTGTGATGTTAAATCTTTTTAGACGTCAGCACAATAATAACCATCCATCTCTATACAACTTTCAAAATTCATACTTTTAGATACGATACAAAGTTGAAAATATCTGCGCCCGCCAGACTGTGGTGATGACGTGTTGTCTGGGTGAGCTGAATCCCCTTCCACAGCCTCGCAGTTTGGCGCATGCGCTTTGGAGTCAAATCCACACTTAGCCATTTCCGACGCCACAGAAGAGACAGACTTCAGATCTTCGAGCAAAAATCACCTCAAAATGGACCTCCAAAGCGGCGATTCTGGCATCGGGAGCCCCGATGTAAGAATTATTTCCATATCATGTGTCTTTTCTCATTTCTTTCGTGTAATTTGACGATCGTGGTCAGTTTTTGCGTGCCCAATTTTACAGGTAAAACTGTCGGTGCTTGCCGCCAGCATGGCCGGCGTTTCTTTGGCGAGGGCCGCTCGCACATGCCGCGGCAAAACCGGCATTTCCTCTTTAAAAATAATCCTTTCATCCAAATTTTATTTCCTTGAAAATCTGAGTCTCATCCAACCCCTTTCTATCTATTTTCCAGTCGCAGAAAGTGCCGAAGTCCGCGGAAGGTGAGTATTTTCCCGTCTTCGCGCGTTCCTGGCTATTGTTGTGATGTGGACTTAGTTTCTGGAGCCAAAATGGCACTTAGAATATTTTCCCCAGCTCATGAATGGGGTAAAATTCTCTGTTTTCTGTGCGATTTGTTGTCCAAATCGCCTGAAATTTATACGCTGAGTAACTTTTTGCATTCCCTACTGAACCCTGACGGCAGAATGCGAAATTTTTTGGCGGAATTTGAGCTTGCTGCCGCCGCTGCGCCGCTCTGACCTTGTGGTGGGACTTAGCCTCTGCAGCCATCTTGGCACTTAGAAATTTTCAGCTCCGCGCCGCTTGCCTTGCTGTAAAACATGCAGAATGGACATGGAGCCGGCATTAAAATGTATTTTGTCTGTAAGGGCGTGGTATGGCGGTAGAACTACGTTAATCTGTATGAATGTGTGTATTTTCTCTCGGCGGGGCGGCGCGAGGCCGTATTTTGTGCCTCCGTGCGAAGTGAAAATGGCGTCAGGACTTAGCCGCTGGCCCGAAAATCACACTTTGAAAAATCTGGCTGCCGGGCCATTTTAATTACCCACTTTCCGGACGTCCCTGTCTATCAGGTCTTTTCAATTCTTTCACTTCAAACAAACTTTACAGCTAAAGTGCAGCTATGTTCAAGAATTGGCTGAAAACGTCGTTTCTGCGATATTTTGCCGAGGTGGCTGGGTGCTATCGGGGTTTGTCTGCGTACCGGGTTGTCGCCATGTCGGCAGGCGGGCGCAGGGCCACCCTGCCCCGCCGCGAACCGACCAACCGGCCGGTACCACCCCGTACCACCAGGCCGTGCAACACACGGGGCATCATATACAGGGGCTCACATCGGGACCTGTTACGTTTCTTGTTCGGTTTTGTTTAGCAAAAAATATTGAGTTTTTTTTAAATATTAGGATATTTGGATATTCAGTGCTTAAAGTATATAATAAAGGCTTGTAAAGAAGTTATTAAATTCATGAACTCAGTAAACCAGAGAAATATTCCAGGTCAGACTTGAATTCTACAGAGACAAAGCAAATAGTGCTGAAGCATGGGGAAGATATGGTCAAAGTCCCTCCAAAGTTGTCCTGTGCTGGACCTATTTAAACCCCCTTGGCTTGATGGAAGATAGAAGTTTGGACGTCAGTAATACATTATTCATGAGCAGATAAACATCAGTCAGGACGGCTGGTGACTCAGGCCTGCCTCTGGTGTATCCAGGATGTGCACCTTATAATTGTAATACTTACTGCTGTGGGTTAGCTTACAGATATGGGAGACTGTTGACTTCGGTACTTTACACAAATGAAGAACATGTTTTGCCTCTTAATATGTGCACATGTCTGCCTGTTACGACACTAACAACATTTCCAGGGTTGGATAACTTCTCTAAAGTACACTTGTCCTATCGGGCAAGTACACAAATGTACATGCAAAATTTACTTGCCCAAACCGACTTTTCACTTGCCCAAAATTTAAACACATTTTTTCTATTGCAGTTTCACTTGTTTACTTAGTTTCACTTCCAGCAATGAAATTCTTTTATCATTGGCTTTCTATTTCTGTGTTGACCACGACTGATTCCATGACTGTGAAAAGGAACAAGTATATTATTATGGGTGCACTGGAAGAGGAAATGTTAAGGACTTATGCAGGCTTATGGAATATCAGATTCAATCATTGAAGTCATGTCTATCACATATAACCTAACAAAACAGTTTGGCATTTTCGGTATGTTGCTCGTGAAGCATTATTGAACGTTGGAAATCTATGTAATGTTATTTGCTATCCAGACATCATTGTTACCCATTATTGAGAATCGTTGCCCGGATCGCCCCTGCAGACCCTCGATCAGGATACCTGCCTACCTCACCTCACCTGCCTACCTCACCTCACCTCACCTCACCTGCCTACCTCACCTCACCTGCCTACCACACCTCACCTCACCTGCCTACCTCACCTCACCTGCCTACCTCACCTCACCTCACCTGCCTACCTCACCTCACCTCACCTGCCTACCTACCTAGTCCCAAACCTCCTGGTCTTTGGGGGACAAGGTAGACAGGATACTATCAACATTGATACATTTGAAAAGTTGCTTTAAAATTCATTTCTGCCTCTTACTAGCCCCCAAATCCACCAGTCAGTGATATGGCAGTGGACATTTTAATTGGAAGCGAGTAGTTTCTTGGGGAGTGGGGATGTTAACTTATTCCCTTCCAATGATTTGATCAATTTTCCTCAATTCATTGGACAATTGTTACCATGGCAACAGTTGTGTCTTACCTGAAATGTACTGCACCAAGAACATAGTCAGTTTTGTAGGCCCCTAAAAACAGTCCATTTGAAGGTTCTACATAGGAGGTCATGTGACTGAAATGAAGGTTACAAGTTGAAGGTTTAAGATTTTAGTAGATTGTTAACCTTATGATATGTGGGGGTATTTTACCAGATTTTTTCCCATATCAAAAAAGAAAAGAATTAGTCATATCTCAACCAATAAGTTGAATTTGCTTGGCCCATGGAAACACATTTAGAATGCTCAGACAAGTAAAGAATTGTTGTAATCATCTAAAGCAGCTTAAACGGTTAATTCCACCACACTACGAACAATGGTGAATACACACATTTTCACACAAAGTTTCAAGCTAAGACTTGGTGCAAAGTTCCCATCCCATTTTTTTTTTATGAAGATAGTTATCTTTAATTTACATCATAATACGTGTGAGGTACATAGAAACTATGTAGCATGCATGCCTGGGTAACACTCAAATAGCGGGTGGTCCAGTCAACTCCGATAGAAGTCTCACTCTGCAGTTTGATCAGGGCTATGTCTAGCTGTAAATTTTCCTGTCCTCCCACTTTTTGTCTGTGAACCCATTTCTGTTCTAAAATCTGTTATTCTAAGACTAAGCTTACAAAAATACATTTCTGTCATGAAGTTCTTTCAAAAAGTTGTGTCTATCTAAACAAGCAAACTTCTATCCCTGGACAGAGAAAAAGCCCTGCATTTTATGTCAAGTTGTTAGGTGGCGCTGTGTATCTGTATATTTGTCCCTAGATTTTGGAAGCACCCTGTACTTTAATATAAATGTCATGTTGCTTCTCCTTTTTGTCCAGGGAAGAGCAAAAAACCTGTGGAAAACCACCTGAACGGGACGCCGAACAACGTTTCACACAAACACTCATCCGGCCACAAACACCACCACAAGTCGTCCTCTGGTGACAAACACAAGGACCCCAACCGGCACAAGCACGACAAGCACGGCGGCGACAAGCACGGCAGCGACAAGCACGGTGGCGACAAGCCTCGCGAACACGGCAGCAGTGCGGAGAAGATTAAGGACCCCAACAGGTCGAGCGGGGAGAAACACAGCAGCAGCAAACACAAGGAGCACAGCTCCAAGCCAAAAGACCCAAACAAACCTTCCAAGGACCACTCCTCCAAGCCGAAGGACGGCCACCACGGTGCGGACAAGCACAAACACGGCTCGGAGGGGAAACACAAGTCCAGCGGAGATAAGCACAAGGAGCGACACAAGGACGGGTCCGCCAAACACTCCTCCGACAAGCACCGGCCCGACAAGGTCAGGAAGGAAGGAGGCTCGTCTTCCAGTAAACCCAAGTCTTCTGGGGAGGTCAAGGTCAAGACGGAGCCGGGCGTGTCTGAGAAGGGACCCTCTCCCACCAAACTGGTCATCAAGAAGGAGAAAGACGGGTAAGCCGTGGGTGTAAGGCTTTCCTTCAGGATAGATGTTTAGTAGTCTTTGCATGAAAATCATATGCTTGCCCGGGATAGTCAGTTACTGTCATGTTTACCATAATTTGTATGTGTTCATACTTGTAAGTTGTAGGTGCTGGATCTAGCAAAGATTTTGGCCACCCGCAATTTCTTCTGTACCTGCAGCTGAACTGCCCATGTTTGTTGTTCCTAAGATGTTGTCATGACGATTGTTTGTGCAGGTCGCAGCCTGCAGTGAAGAAGGAGCCTCAAGACAGCGATGATGACGTTCCCCTGGTAGGTCTGGGGTCTGCATGGGGGTTTGGGAGCCCTCGGATGGGTCACGGGTATCCTTGGGGTTTATGTTACCAGGAAAGTTTGAAAGGAAGATAGGGTAGTTGGCTGGAACGTTTGGGCTTATAGTAGAAATAGATTATCCAACTAATAATGTGACAAATCTAAGGAGGTCGGTATTTAGAACCCCATGATCATTTGTTGCAGTTGTCCCCTGACCTGTTGAAGTAACCCCTGACCTGTTCTTTCCCAGGCGATGCGAGCACAGGGCGAGAAGCGAGCACACGAGAGCGACTCGGACGACGAACCCCTGGCTGCCAGGTACGGACACTTACGAGATAAAACTAGCAGCCTGCATGGCACCTACAGGGCTGGTGTGGCAGAGTGAACTGTGATTTGGTGCCCAGAGCCTTCATGTATCCAGTAGTCTTCCTCTCACAGTCCTCTCACAGTCCTCTCTCAGTCCTGGCTAGCAGGATTAGGTCTGTACTGTATAGTACCGGAGCCCCCCTGTATCCAGTAGTCTTCCTCTCACAGTCCTGGCTAGCAGGATTAGGTCTGTACTGTATAGTACCGGAGCCCTCATGTGTCCAGTAGTCTTCCTCTCTCAGTCCTGGCCAGCAGGATTAGGTCTGTACTGTATAGTACCGGAGCCCTCATGTGTCCAGTAGTCTTCCTCTCACAGTCCTGGCTAGCAGGAGTAGGTCTGTACTGTATAGTACCGGAGCCCTCATGTTCCTCTCTCAGTCCTGGCTAGCAGGAGTAGGTCTGTACTGTATAGTACCGGAGCCCTCATGTGTCCAGTAGTCTTCCTCTCACAGTCCTGGCCAGCAGGAGTAGGTCTGTACTGTATAGTACCGGAGCCCTCATGTGTCCAGTAGTCTTCCTCTCACAGTCCTGGCCAGCAGGAGTAGGTCTGTACTGTATCATGGCTTGAAAGCAGCGATATTGAGTAACAGGTCCTGTTAGGCCATGTAACATGTCTGTTATTGTTGTTCAGGGCTGAGAAGAAGAAGATCAAGAAGGAGAAGCCTCCAGCGGAGGCGGTTGCTAGGAAACGGAAGGCAGAGAGTGATGATGATGATGACAAGCCAATAGTAAGTCTTCTCAAGGTCAAAGTCTTGACTTTTCTTCTCCCTTCTTCTTTCCTCTCTTGGTAGGAGAATATTTCTGCTGATTTGTTTTCATTTCCTTTTTCATCTCTGCATGAATGTCTTGTGTTTCCCTCTCTGAACTGTTCCTTCCTTTGGTTCTTTTACCTGCTCATTTCTGTTGTTTTGCCTACCTTGCTGTCCTGTGTTGTTTGTGTGTATTGTATACCCCCCTCGATGTAGTTAGGGGGTTTCCAGTTCCTGAAGTATGACATGTACAGAAAGGTTTGTCTTCAGCTCCTCTGTCTTTTTTAGCTACCTTCATGTGTTGGGCTGACTCTGCCTCAACCTGCTCTTGTATGAAGCAAATAGATGTTCTGCATGTTATCCTACTTTGATACATGATTTGTCAGTGTAAGTTGGTAATATTGCTTGTGGATTCACCTGACTAATGTATATAACATGTAAGTCGAGAGTTTCTGTGCCCAACGTGAGATGAAACTGGTTTGAGATCTTCTCCATTTTCTCTACCAGGCGAAGCCCAAACCCAAGAAGAAGAAAGGGAAGGAGGAGAAGGCAACACCTGAGAAGGTCAGAAAAGTTTCTTGTAACTGAAGCCCTGTGTTCTTTTTTCCATGATAGACATTACCAAAACCCCTGGACACAGGTGCCCAGGTCAGCCAGGGCTGTCTCCAGCTTTACATGTTTTTTCCTGTCGTATTCATCGTTTTTGGGCCCAAGATCGTTCATCTTTGTTGCTCAATCAGTTCAGTTTTTGGTCTTAAAGTCCTCTCCTGTTCCTCAGGGTAAGAAGAAAGCCAAGAAGGAGGAGCCAGAAGTCTGGAAATGGTGAGTGCTTCAGTCAAACTTCAGCTTTGTACAACTGATTTCCAGAAGATGTCGCAAATAGACATTTACCTATGATTACTTCCTTAGATTGGTTCTTCTGAGTCATGTGATCTTACTTGTGATTGGTTCTTACATGTCATTTGACGTGTACCTGCGATTTCTTCCTTTAAGTCATGTGGCCAGCATAGTTTAGTTCTTATGATTCATGTGACCTTGTCTGTGATTGGTTCTTATGAGTCATGTGACCTTGTCTGGGTTCTTATGAGTCATGTGACTTTGCCTGTGATTGGTTCTCACGAGTCATGTGACCTGTGCAGGTGGGAGGAGGGCCCCCGTGAGGAGGGAGTAAAGTGGAAGTTTCTGGAGCACAAAGGGCCGGTCTTTGCCCCCGCCTACGAACCGCTGCCCGACAGCGTGGAGTTCCTGTACGATGGTGAGTATTATCACACACACCACGAACACACACCATGAACACACACCACGAACACACACTACGAACACACACGTACAAACACGCACAAACACGCACACAAGAACCGCTCGACAGCGTGCAGGTCCTGTACGATGGTGAGTCTTAGGCACAAACACACACACACACACACAAGCACACACACAAGCACACACATAAGCACGCACATGCACACACACACACACGCACACATACATATATGCATATAACATACACACTACTCACGCATGCATGCAGGCACACACACAAGAACTGCTGCCCGACAGCGTGCAGTTCCTATACGATGGTGAGTCTTACCACACACACACAGACACACAAGCACACACACACAGGAAGAGACAGACACATGGAAGCCCCACCCTAACCCCCCTCCCCCTCCCCCTCCCCAGGCAAGCCCATGAAGCTGAGTGAGGAGACGGAGGAGGTTGCTGGGTTCTTCGGTCGGATGCTGGACCACGACTACGTCACCAAGGACGCCTTCCGCAAAAACTTCTTCCACGACTGGCGCAAGGTCATGACCCCCGAGGAGCGCAAGGTCATCACGAACCTGGACAAGTGCGACTTTCGGCAGATGGACGTCTACTACAAGCAGAAATCTGAGGAGAGGAAGGCCATGACTAAGGAGCAGAAGCAGGTGGGACTGTGCATTTATCTGTGGGGAGGGGTGTGGTGGGGGAGTGTGCATTAATCTGTGGGGAGGGGTGGGGTGGGGGATTGTGCATTTATCTGTGGGGAGGGGTGGGGTGGGGGAGTGTGCATTTATCTGTGGGGAGGGGTGGGGTGGGGGATTGTGCATTTATCTGTGGGGAGGGGTGGGGTGGGGGAGTGTGCATTTATCTGTGGGGAGGGTGGGGGAGTGTGCATTAATCTGTGGGGAGGGTGGGGGAGTGTGCATTAATCTGTGGGGAGGGTGGGGGAGTGTGCATTAATCTGTGGGGAGGGGCAGGCAGTGTACATTTATCTGAAGGGGGAGGCTTGTGGGGTGAAGCGGGAGCGGTACGTCTTCTACTTTTGTACACATGAATGCAAAGATAAGAAGAGCACAGTTTGTACCTCAGGTACTTCATGGATTCTGCAGTAGCCCTGCCTAACTCTGTGATATCAGAGATACAAAAACAGCCCTAGAGACACGTGTGACTTTTGACCCCTCATTTTGCAGAAGCGAGCTCGAGGCGGCCGCGCTGCCCGAGAGCGGGCCAGGCTCCTGGTAATCTCGACTCACCGTGTGCTTCTGTTCTGTTCTCTGATCTTGTGTAGAGATCCCTGAATCAGCTGTTGCCATGGCATTTGTTGCTGTGGAGTTTTTGTCATGGAATCTGTTGCCATGGCATTTGTTGCCGTGGAGTTTGTTGCCATGGTATCTGCAGTGCTCGAAATACTTTTTTCAGCCAGGTTGCGCAGGTGGCAACCTGAATCAAAAACCAACTTGCGCCATCAGCATTTCAGGTTGCACCACGTTGTTACTTTCTCCAAATTAGCTACTTATCCATTATCTGTAAAAACAGTTCATTTCAGTTGAAGAAATATAGCAAAAAAAGGTGCGTTCACAGCGCACTTTTCTCAATAAACAAGTTCCATTTATCGATCTTTTGAAAACAAAGACTGCAACAAAAGTAATATCTCAAAGAACCGTGAAAAATTAGCGATCTCCGTTGAACATTTTCTACGAATTCAGTGTCGACAGCGCGCCCCTCCCCAGTATAACGTTAGTTATCGTCACATTAGCAGTTGTTTTTCCCGCATTCCAGAACAGGGCATACATTTTCTGATATTTTTAGTAAAAGGCCTGTAACTTAAGTATTGTTTTGTTTACATCAAAAATCTACTTGCGCCGCACGCAACCTGACTTTCTGAACAACTTGCGCACGGAGAAAACTACTTGCGCGAAGGGGGTGCGCAAGTGGTTAATTCGAGCCCTGTATCTGTTACCATGGCAATTGTTGATACGAAATTTGTTGCCATGGAATTTGTTGCTGTGGAGTTTGTTGCCATGGAATCTGTTGCTGTAGAATTTGTTGCTGTGGGGTTAGTTGCCATGGAATCCGTTACCATGGCATCAGTCCTGCTCAGACAGTTTGTTGTTGATGTTTTTCCCTCCCGTTGACGGTCCTTAACCCCGTTTCCGTGCCGACCTGCAGGAGATAAAGAAGCAGAACGAGGCGACGGTGGAGGAGTACGGCTTCTGCAACATCGACGGCCACAAGCAGCGCATCGGGAACTTCAAGATCGAGCCCCCGGGCCTGTTCCGCGGGCGCGGGGACCACCCCAAGATGGGCATGCACAAGAAACGGGTCCGACCAGAGGACGTCATCATCAACTGCAGCAAGTAAGTAGGGTTGCCATGGTTACAGGGGAGACCACCCCAAGATGGGCATGCACAAGAAACGGGTCCGACCGGAGGACGTCATCATCAACTGCAGCAAGTAAGTAGGGTTACCATGGTTACAGGGGAGACCACCCCAAGATTGGCATGCACAAGAAACGGGTCCGGCCGGAGGACGTCATCATCAACTGTAGCAAGTAAGTAGGGTTACCATGGTTACAGGGGAGACCACCCCAAGATGGGCATGCACAAGAAACGGGTCCGGCCGGAGGACGTCATCATCAACTGTAGCAAGTAAGTAGGGTTACCATGGTTACAGGGGAGACCAGCCCAAGATGGGCATGCACAAGAAACGGGTCCGGCCGGAGGACGTTATCATCAACTGCAGCAAGTAAGTAGGGTTACCATGGTTACAGGGGAGACCACCCCAAGATGGGCATGCACAAGAAACGGGTCCGGCCGGAGGACGTTATCATCAACTGCAGCAAGTAAGTAGGGTTGCCATGGTTACAGGGGAGACCACCCCAAGATGGGCATGCACAAGAAACGGGTCCGGCCGGAGGACGTCATCATCAACTGTAGCAAGTAAGTAGGGTTACCATGGTTACAGGGGAGACCACCCCAAGATGGGCATGCACAAGAAACGGGTCCGGCCGGAGGACGTCATCATCAACTGTAGCAAGTAAGTAGGGTTACCATGGTTACAGGGGAGACCACCCCAAGATGGGCATGCACAAGAAACGGGTCCGGCCGGAGGACGTCATCATCAACTGTAGCAAGTAAGTAGGGTTACCATGGTTACAGGTCCGACCGGAGGATGTCATCATCAACTGCAGCAAGTAAGTAGGGTTACCATGGTTAAGGGTCCGACCGGAGGACGTCATCATCAACTGTAGCAAGTAAGGGATGCTTAGTATGGTTACCATGGTTACCTCTACCCCCTGCAGGGACTCGGTGTACCCCAAGGTGCCCCTGGCTGCAAGTGCTTTTGGTTACCATAGTTACCTGTACCCCTGCATAGTTACCTGTACCCCCTGCATGGTTACCATGGTTACCTGTACCCCCTGCAGGGACTCGGTGTACCCCAAGGCACCCCCAGGCCACAAGTGGAAGGAGGTTCGACACGACAACTCCGTAACGTGGCTGGCCAGCTGGTCGGAGAACATCCAGGGCTCCATCAAGTACGTCATGCTCAACGCAACATCCAGACTCAAGGTAAAGCTATCACCGCACACACACACACACTCACACACACTCACACACACACTCGTCACAACATGCACACACACACACACACACACACACTCGTCACAACATGCACACACAAACACACAGTTCCATCAAGTACGTCATGCTCAATGCCACCTCCAGACTCAAGGTAAAGCTACTCAACATACACCTTACACACACACACAAACACACGCACGGACTCATGCACACACACACATACACTGGCACACACATCTCACACACAAACACATAGTTCCATCAAGTACGTCATGCTCAACGCCACGTCCAGACTCAAGGTAAAGCCACACACGCTCAACATACACCTCATGGACGAAGTTTTTTAAAAATTCACTTGTCCTATCAGGTAAGTACACACACACACACACAAACACACACACGCATCTCACACGAATGCACATGCACACAGGTACACACACGCACACAGGCATACACACACACACACAAGCACACCACACACACACACATCTCACACACATGCACACACAAACACACACACGCATCTCACACGGATACACAAGCACACACATGCACACACACACAGGCATACACACACACCACAAAGAGGGAGCCTCCAGGGCTCCATCAAGTACATCATGCTCAACGCAGTCTCCAGACTCAAAGTAACGCTAGCTCCTAACCTCTGACCTACTCACTGTAATGCAGGAAGAATTGTCCAATCAACCCTTTTACTCCACTTGTTGACAGAAATTAGGCCAGCAGTGTGATACCATGACTCTCATAAATCTTACTTCAAATGTGTGTAAAGCCTAACCTTAGGGTAAACCTAAGGAATAGTGCCCTTGACCTCTAACCCTGTGCCCCGTGACCTCCTCTGACCCCTGTGCCCCTTGACCTGCAGGGTGAGAAGGACTGGATGAAGTACGAGACTGCGCGGAAGCTGCACAAGTGCGTGGACCGTATCCGGGCGCAGTACCGCGAGGAGTGGAAGTCCAAGGAGATGAGGATACGGCAGCGAGCCGTGGCGCTGTACTTCATCGACAAGGTACGCCCTCTGACCTATGAGCCTTGACCTGCTTCTGTAACCTCTCACGGGGAGTTTTATGGAAGCATCCTTCACACGGTGGGTTGGTTACCTTTGACCCCTCCAGTCTTGTTCCCCAGCTGGCCCTTTGAGCAGATAATGAACCATTGCTACTGCTCACTGTGATTATTAATTGATTATGTTAATATGATAAGTTTTATTTGTTGTGTTGCTCCCCAGCTGACCTTCGAGCAGATAACGAGAAGGATTCTGACGAGGTGGCGGACACGGTCGGCTGCTTGCTGTTCTATTTATTTATTTATTTGTTGTGTTGCTCCCCAGCTTGCCCTGAGAGCAGGTAACGAGAAGGACTCAGACGAGGCGGCAGACACGGTCGGCTGCTGCTCTCTGTTTTCTTTATTTATTTATTTATTTATTTGTTTGTTGTTTCCCAGCTTGCCCTGAGAGCAGGTAACGAGAAGGACTCAGACGAGGCGGCAGACACGGTCGGCTGCTGCTCTCTGTTTTCTTTATTTATTTATTTATTTGTTTGTTGTTTCCCAGCTTGCCCTGAGAGCAGGTAACGAGAAGGACTCAGACGAAGCAGCAGACACGGTCGGCTGCTGCTCTCTGCGCGTGGAGCACATCAACCTTCACCGCGAACACGAGGGGAAGGAATTTGTGGTCGAGTTCGACTTCCTGGGAAAAGACTCCATCCGCTACCACAACTTCGTGGCTGTGGAGAAGAAGGTCAGTTAGGTCATATGTCATAGGTCGTCAGTTTGACCTCTTCCCTCAACTTTGTGGGCGTGGAGAAGAAGATGGGATAGGGTAAAGGTCATCAGTTTAAGGTTTTACATATTAGCCTGAGGGTTGAATTTGGTGTGGCTGGGACCACATTGTAAATATTTTGCATACATCTGTCTGTACACATGTAAATACTTTACGCTTTGTGACCGCATGTAAACTGTGAGCAATCAACACCTGTCCTGCAGTACAATGTAAACCAGTCAAAATCGCCCTGAAATGTCGGTGTGAATAAAGCAATGGTTGTGTAAAAAGAGTCTCTTTATTCAGTGACGTACCAACCTGATGAAACTATTCACGGGTGTGGCTAAGTGTTTTGGTGAACAGGCAGCTCTGTTGAGAGTTGTTTGAAAACACCAGTCAGGACTGCTGAGGAGCTGGGGTGAATCAGAACCTTGTTTGTGTCTTGTACTGGTGTTTAAGACGTTTGTGTCTTGTGCAGGTGTTTAAGATGTTAGTGTCTTGTGCAGGTGGTTAAGATGTTTGTGTCTTGTGCAGGTGTTTAAGACGTTTGTGTCTTGTGCAGGTGTTTAAGATGTTAGTGTCTTGTGCAGGTGTTTAAGACGTTTGTGTCTTGTGCAGGTGTTTAAGATGTTAGTGTCTTGTGCAGGTGGTTAAGATGTTTGTGTCTTGTGCAGGTGGTTAAGATGTTTGTGTCTTGTGCAGGTGTTTAAGACGTTTGTGTCTTGTGCAGGTGTTTAAGATGTTTGTGTCTTGTGCAGGTGTTTAAGATGTTTGTGTCTCTTGCAGGTGTTTAAGATGTTTGTGTCTTGTGCAGGTGTTTAAGAACCTTTTTTATGTCTCCTGCAGGTCTTTAAGAACCTGCAGCTGTTCAAGGAGAACAAGTCGGACGGAGACGACCTGTTCGACCGGCTGAACACGACGATCCTGAACAAGCACCTGCAGGACATGATGGAGGGTCTGACGGCCAAGGTCTTCAGGACGTACAACGCTTCCAACACTCTGCAGCAGCAGCTACAGCTCCTGACTAACAGTACGTACGCGCACACACACTCACACAGGACGTACAACGCCTCCAACACACTGCAGCAGCAACTGCAGCTACTGACTAACAGTACGTATTACTCACACACACTCACACAGGACGTACAACGCCTCCAACACACTGCAGCAGCAGCTGCAGCTCCTCACTAACAGTATGTATGCAGCACATTCACTCACACTCACTCACAACACACACACACACACACACACTCACTCACACACACTCACACACACAGGACTTACAACGCCTCCAACACACTGCAGCAGCAGCCACAACTGCTCACTAACAGTACGTAATTATGTACACTTACACAGCACACTCACACACACTCTCTCTCTCACACTGTCACACACACACTCACAAACCACACACACACACAGGACTTACAACACACTGCAACAAAAGCCACAACTAACACTAGTAGTTTGTAGTAATACTTGAACCACACACACAAAATACACGATACAGTCATAACCCTACAGAACGTAATAGTCTCATACACAACCTGACAGCAAAGAGCAGTACAAAATCATACACAGCTTGGCTATAGTTTCCCATTGTTCATCACATATGATTGGAGGTTTAACATACTAAATACTGAGATTGTTCTTTCAGCACCCTTTAATTGATTTTATTAGTTTGTGTAGGATTATTTGAATCATTAGCTCAAGTATTTTTGCATAATAGTTTCTCACATGATTTCCCCTTCAGTTTTTCACCATGTCCTTGTCTGCTGTTCTGTGACTTCACAGACCCTCCCATCTCTTTTGTCCATTTCCCCATCATGACATCATGTTCTTGTATGTTTGTTTTATCTTCATCATTTTTCTTCTCCTGTCCCCTGACCTTTACCCCCTCCTGTACCTTCCCCCTCTCCCCCCTCGGCCATGCTGTGGTATCCAGGCATGACAGGTGAACCCCCCAAACGTCTTCAGGTGTCACAAAGCAGGGTGGTCGTCTTGTAGATGCTCCCCAGAAATCGTCTTGAAAACTTTTCCAGATTTTCAGATTTCTGATGAAGTCATGTGTAGCTAAACTGGTGACATTTGTCAGATGTCACACCCTGCTATGTGACCTTTCTCTGCAGGCTTGGGCTGCTGTACTGTGGGCTTCTGTACCGCAGGCTTCTGTACTGCAGGCTTCTGCACTGCAGGCTTTTGTACTGCAAGCTACAGGAATGGAAGCTGTTGGAATATAGTGCTGCTGATCTGTTGTCTGGCAATGTTGTGCTGCTTGGGGAAGCCAGCTTGGCCGTCGCTGCTGTTCAAGTGACGTTTTGGCAATGCTTTGAAAAGTGAAGAAATTTGAGCAAGACCTTCGCAGTTCTCATGGGCCTATTTTTGCTCTTGAAAAGATCTATGAAGTACTCCTGAACGTACTGGCAGCTGTGGCGCTGCTGCCTCTCTGCTGTGGTAGGCAGGGCTTGCAGGCTGAGCTGGTTTGTAATGTTAAACAGTGCCTTTGTGCTGATTCCCTCCCTTTTCTCCACCAGGCGAGGACTCTGTAGCTGCCAAAATCCTGTCGTACAACCGAGCGAACCGCGCCGTGGCCATCCTCTGCAACCATCAGCGCTCCGTGCCCAAAACCTTCGAGAAGTCCATGAGCAACCTGCAGGCAAAGGTAGGGAGAAAACATCACTTAATCGGGATATGCCACATTTAATTAGCAACCTGCAGGCAAAGGTAGGGAGAAAACGTCACTTAATCGGGATATATCACATTTAATCAGCAAACTGCAGGCAAAGGTTGGGAGAAAACGCCACTTAATCAGGACCAGTGTGCCCCACCATGAAGTGGTTTACTGGTTGAAAGGTCAGAGATGATGGTCATGTTCTCAAGGGTTGTTGGTATCTTCACTCGTCACAAGTCTGTTTGGTTGTGCACTCTTCATTACTGACACGTTCCTGTCTGCATTACTGACATGTATCTGTTTGCATTACTGACATGTATCTGACTTCATTACTGACATGTATCTGTTTGCATTACAGATTGACAAGAAGAAGGAAGACATCAAGAAGTCCAGGAAGGAGTACAAGGGGCTGAAGGCCGACTACAAGCACAAACGGGACGCCAAGACTGCAGGGTAGGTATCCATAACCCCCCAGTGTTGTTTATTTATTTGTCCAGGATGTTGTGTCGTAAGAAGGGTTAGTGTTGTAGATAACCCTGACTGTTGTTTATTTGTTTGTTTGTTTGTTTGTCCAGGATGTTGGAGCGTAAGAAGGGTTAGTGTTGTAGATAACCCTGACTGTTGTTTATTTGTTTGTTTGTTTGTTTGTTTGTCCAGGATGTTGGAGCGTAAGAAGAAGCAGATGGAACGTCTGGAGGAGCAGCTCATGAAGCTGGAGGTGCAGGCCACTGACAAGGTAACACCCCCGTCTTAACTTGGTATCATCCACAGTAACACCCCTGTTTAGAAGTGGTACAGGCCACTGACAAGGTAACACCCCCGTCTTAACATGGTATCATCCACAGTAACACCCCCGTTTAGAAGTGGTACAGGCCACTGACAAGGTAACACCCCCGTCTTAACATGGTATCATCCACAGTAACACCCCCGTTTAGAAGTGGTACAGGCCACTGACAAGGTAACACCCCCGTTTAGAAGTGGTACAGGCCACTGACAAGTTAACACCCCCGTTTAGAAGTGGTACAGGCCACTGACAAGGTAACACCCCCGTTTAGAAGTGGTACAGGCCACTGACAAGGTAACACCCCTGTTTAGAATTGGTACAGGCCTCTGACAAGGTAACACCCCCTTTTAGAGTTGGTACAGGCCACTGACAATGTAACACCCCCGTTTAGAAGTGGTACAGGCCACTGACACGTTACCTACCTGCCTTCACGTGGTAGTAACATCCTCCCTTATAGTGTGGGCCATGTTTGGGTTGGGACTTCAGTGGTTTCATGCCAGAAATCTGACATCAGCTGTTGTTGTTCCCCCCAGGAGGAGAACAAAGAGATCGCTCTCGGCACCTCCAAGCTCAACTACCTGGACCCACGCATCTCGGTGGCATGGTGAGTAATAAACAAATATACAAATAGAAAACAGACACATAACTCATAACCTTGGTCAGTACTAAACAAACACAAGCTAACCTCGACCCTTGCATGTCTGTGGCATGGTCAGGTAAACTGTTAGCACTTACGAGGGGTGATCAATAAGTTCTCGGCGTCACCCAGAAATAATAAGCACAACTCAGATTTCGGAGCATAGTCTTATATCAATGTGTACCAAAATTCAAATTAGTGTGATCATTACTTTGCGGGTGACACCCAGTAACGTTAGGTAAGGTAGAAGGAAAAAAACGTGGACAATTGAGCTGCGACCCGAGGTGTGCGGGTCAACTTGTGCTGCTGAAAGTCAATTACCCACTTCTTCCTGCTTGAAATAGGAAGAAAATCATTATCAAACATTTTGACAATGTCTTTTGTTAATGACAAAGAATTTACTGCATGGAGAACTCAACCCACACATGTCTGACACAATTCATGCTTGTTTTTCTCGCCACTTACCTTCTAATTTAAAAAAACGAATGCCTGGAAAGTAATGACTCCAATGATTTGAAATTTGGAGGATATTGATAGAAGACTTCATACTATGAAGGATCATACAACTTGAGAAGGATCAGAGGACTGATCGAAAGCTTGTTGGTTCGCGCTTTATTTTGTGTACGGATATAGCGTCTTAAATTGTAACATAATGTTGACTACCGTCACACATGAACTTACATTCAAATTCATACTATGAAGTTGTACTTCGAAATTTGAGTTGTGCTTAGTATTTCTGGGTGAGGCTGATCACCCCTCGTATATACACACAGCTATGGTCTTAATTGCATGATTATTGCATCCCCTGGTATCTAAGGTAGATTTCCTCATCAAACCCTCTAACGCCTCCCCCGCCCCCCCCAGGTGTAAGAAGTGGGAAGTCCCATGCTAACCCTGTTCTGTACCCCCCAGGTGTAAGAAGTGGGAAGTCCCAGTGGAGAAGATCTACAATAAGACGCAGCGGGACAAGTTTGCCTGGGCCCTCGACATGGCCGACGAGACCTTCGAGTTCTAACCAAGACACTTCAAGACGCCCTCCAAGGAGTCTGCCGTCTTCTCAAGACATGAACCACAAACCTCTGTACATTTCTGTGGTTACAACTTACAGCTGTCATGTCACGTGTTTCCATAGTTACAGTAAACACTCTTCTGTTACTATGGTTACACGGGGGGCTCCTGGCAACCATGGTTACAAGTCTTCATGTCAAGTGTTGCCATGGTTACAGTGATTCCTGGTAAGCATAGCCATGGTTATCTACAGGTAAGACAAGGTAACCATGGTTATCTACATGCAATCCTTTCTGGTAACCATGGTTACAGACAGGACACCGTAACCATGGTTATGAGCAAGACAGTAACCATGGTTACAAGGCTTCCAGTTGAGTATAGTTGATTATGCAGATCTGCCCCTTTTGAAATATGAACTACTAATTAGCATAGATTTGCATGAGGTGATATGTCTGCTCAAGTGGCTGGACTGTACTCAGCTGGCTGTCGGCTGATTTTACTATGAATTGTAGGATAGATTAGAAGTCGTCTCCTTTTGTTGAATTCTATGAACCAGACGGATATTCTGTAATGTGGACCTGTGAGAACCCTGGGTACCATCGTGGTGAGTTGGTCCACAGTCGGTCCAGCCCATGATGGTCCCCAGTAAGGAGTCCGGCAGCCACAGGCAGAACCACATGCAGAGCCACATGCCCAGAACTGCTGACAACAGTGTCTGACCCTTCACCTATTGACCTTTCTGGGGTCGTAACAGACGTTAGGTAGATGTTAGATAGCCTGACCTTGCCTTCACCCAACAACCTTTGCCCAACATGCCTGTCTGACCCCTCTTACTGTGTCCAGAACCTTCGGTCGGGTGAATCTTGCAGTAGGACAGGTTTCTCATGTTTCACAACCAAGCCTGTATCTGCCATAATGTATCCGTGACCAGAGATATGAGCTTAAGTGTAAGATTGTGGAAGACTAGACCTAAACCTGACCAGGCTGTACTGTACTGTACTCTACACATGCACAGGGAATGCTTCAGTCCGATGCTGCAACATGATGACCTGTAGTTCCCAGCGTGCATCCGGACAGACAGGCATGTTGGTTTTGATTCCTGCACTGATCATGACTCAGTGTTAAGATTAACCATTACCTCAGTGTAACCCCAGAAGGTCCTGTAGTAATGCCTGTAAAGTTTGTGTAAGTCTGCCTTGTTCCGGGCCCAACTTGTAACTGCTGCTGAAGTCCCGCCCAAGCCTTCTCATCTTAGTTAACTGTCAAAGTTTTTCTGAGTGTGGAAAATACAGGATGTTCCCAATGAATTTGCTGACAATTCGCTGCTGTATCGGGGGGTAAATGTTGCTGCCGAAATGTGTCAAACTGTACAATGTAGCAAACAGCAGAGCTTCCGACACTGGTGGAAGTGTGAATGACTGGCAGAAGTGTGTGTCGAAGTGCTAAGGTTTTTTATTTGCTGCAGAAGTCTGTGTAGGAGACTGCTGCTAGCCGTGCGGCCACACCAAAGATTTTCTTACTTCTCTTGTCTCATTAGAAATGAAAAATCAGGCCTACTCCAGGGCAGCTGGGCAGGGTGTGGCCTGGGGGACAGTTACGGTTTTCAGATAGCAGAACACAGTACTTATCCGTGGTCAGTAGTGGTTTGGGTGTAAAGTGATGTAGCACAGTTCTTAACAAAAACCAGAGAGATTCTTTTGTGCGCATCAGCAAGGCAGAAAAACTGTGGTTAATGTTAGAGTTTGAGACTGTACAAGTTTAGATTATTTTTTTGTAACTTGCTTGTGCACCCGACCATCATCTCTCTGTAGCTGTGTTCTGTTAACTCTCGGGTTTGACTGTTCACCAGACACCCCCCTCCCCCTCTCCTGGAGCAGCCTTTACTAACCTTGGTTACAATGAGACCGGCTGCAGCTTGTGTTTTAATCAGAGTATATTGGTGTGGCTTTATCTTTTAATTTGAGTGTTTTAATCCGGTGTAGCTGTGAGAATTGGTCCATGAGAGCTGGCGTGATGTAGTCTTTAGATAAAAGGATTCTGTTTCCCATTCCAGACGGTTCTGTTCGCTGTACAGTTCTGTGCACAATGACTGCTTTTCTGCTGACTAAGCCTGGAGCAGCCAGCTGGTGGGCATGCTCCCTCTAACCCACCCCTAACTATCATTGCTTGAAAATATGCCTCTTACAGAACTCACCCCCAGCCACACTGAGAATAAAACAGTACTGGAGCCTCTGAAAACTTTTATGGTACTGCTCGTTTTCACCGTCAACTACAAAAATTGACCTTGCAAATACCCTCGCCTGCTGTGCTGCTTCAGGTTGCCTGAGCAGGTTACCATAGCAACAGGTAACCATAGTGATAATATACCCTGTCACATCCATGTACCAGGTGACCATAGTAAGGACATACCTCCAGCCATAGAACGTGTACCTATTGAAGACTTCACACCAGTTGTTTTGTAATAAACACGGACCAACACGAGCGCTTGCTTGTCTCATCACTTCTGACTGGTGGATAGTTTTTGTGTACTACATGTAGTATTCTTAATCTTCAATCAGAGGTTTCGGTTGGGGCTGGTACACTTTTAACAAGCCTTGGGGTAAAGGGGGAAGCAACGAGCAATTCTGGGTACCACTATCCCTGACCAAAACCTCTAAGTGGAGAGTAATTTTGTAGGCTTTTTACACAGAATCTTGTGTTTTTCACCAGGATTTTAGTATCCTCTGCAAATCCAGCTCTCCTCCTGGTGATAACCACAAATTTAATGTCAGTGTGGAAGAGAGGTTCTAGCCGAGATATCTTGTGGGAAATCTTTTTGTCTTGTGCTTGAACCAAAAAGAACAAAGTCTTTGATTATCATGAGTTTATTGTATCCAGATTCTGTCCTGAAACATGGCCACCTGAAGTAATGCAAGGTATAATATACTAAGCAATATTCTCATAATTTTACTCCAAAAAGTACTAGTATTAGTTACTCAAGCAACTGGATATGGCTTGAGTAACTACTTTTTTGGTGTATCCTATTACCTGTATGTCTAACCTACAATGGCGTATCATCATTTTACTGTTTCATTAAGTGTGCTACTCTTGTCATGGCAGATTCTAAAAGACGTTTTTTTGCAATGTAAGAAACAGGTGAAAATCAGTGTACATTGATAACACGTCCCACTGCTCTATAGGAATGTATGACCCTGATCAAACCATTTCTACCTTGGAGACATCTTTTCTTTTTTACATCAGTCACGTTCATTTTGCTATTTCAGAAGATGTTCAGATCGGAAGCGGCTCTCTAGTCATCCATCTGAGGTTTCAAAAAAATTAGTTTGGTAACTGCAATGTATTATGAGAAAGTTTGGTACCATTGGTAGATCCATTTCTCTTTCTATTTTAAGGTCTTTGCTAAAAAGTATGTTTTTATCACAGATATTAACAAAGATTGACAAAACTGTTAAGTTCCAGGAACTGAACGTGCACATGTCGGTATTGCCCCCCAATTATCTGTGATATGTGCCATACACAAATGTATCTGAATGACAAACGAGTTCAGGGACTTCAAGGTCAAGTTTACTGCATCATTTCCGCAGCCTCCGGGTTCACCTCCTCCAGGACGGCCTTGAACACCTGACGTGCGTCTCCGGGCTTTGCTCCAACGGTATCCAGCAGCGCGCGTGCGCGGTCCTGGGGCGTACCTTTGACCCTGATGACGTCACACTCCTCCGTGCTGAGGATGTCACGTGACTGCAGGTGGTCCAGGAGCGGTTCCACGTGCCGCAGGGCCTGCACCAGCTCTGGGCGATGCCTGGCCATCTGGTCCTGTGGCTCATCGGTCCGCTGTGTGGACATCAGCATGTCTGCTGCACGGGGTAAAACCTCCCCCAGGACTGACTGGAACACCTGAAGCGCGTCTTCTCCCTTCGTCCCCACGGTGTCCAACAGCGCGCGTGCGCGATCCTGGGGCGTGTTGTTGGCCCTGATGACGTCACATTCCTCCACAGTCAGGATGTCACGTGCCTGCAGGTGGTCTAGGATTGGCTCCACGTGCCGCAAGGCCTGGACCAGCTCTGGGCGGTTCCTGGTAAGCGGGGTCACCTCACACAGGAGATCACTGACCTGTTCCGTGAACCCGAGGGTGGGATGGACGATTGTACCGCCCTCTGCTGCTGCCTTGCTGATCTCCTCCTTGCCGTAAGAGTAGAATTCCTCCCTGTGTTCCTTCAGTGCACGAGCGCTGAGCACCTTCTCTACTGTGCCTGTTCCTGGGCTGCACTCATCCAGCACATCAGCGATGATGTTCTCCAGCTGCTGCAGCATCTTGCCACACTGCCCCTTGTCACCCTGCGCACTCCGGACACAGATGTTGACTGCACGGCCGTTCGGAGAGAGTTTGATCAGACCTTCCACATTCCTGTCCACACACTTGGCGCCATCTCTCCACAGCAGCGGGCGATTCTCCAGCTCCCTCATCAGGCGGGTCTGCACTCGGGGGAAGAACCCGGAGGAGAACATGTCTGTTGAGTCGGCACACTGGACTTGCTTCCCAAAGTAGACCACCTTTGGTTCTTGCGTGAGTTGCCACTTGTCAGGAGGCATGGTTTGTGTCAGCAGCCCTGGGAAGATGAAGGTCTGTCCGTCATAGGAGTGGCAAAGCTGGAACTCTTGCAGCAGGGTGATGAGGAGATCCACGTCAGCAACGTCTTGGAAGACGCGCTGGATCTCCGCCCTGGTGACGTAGTCTTCGCTTGTTCTCTCCGGGCGGGGAATGGGGAAGTTGACTGGTGCCATCATTGGGCCGATGACGTCTGTGCAGAGCCAGTTGGGCTTCAGGACAATGATGGGATCTGAAGCACTCGGACTGTTGAAGATGACCTGTAATAGAAATTTGTTATATAACTTGTTATTGGTCATATCCGCCTTCATGGTTGTATAGTATCTCAAAACACACAGTAGAGATTCCGGCAAGTACGTCGGAGTAATCCGAACCAAATTACTAATACATACACGCATACATATACGAGTACATATACATTTAATAAATATGTATACATGTATAATGATTTAAGGGGCAGCTTACCTCCCCCAGATGGTCCAGAAATCTTGTAGACTTCCTGAGAAAGTCCTCCTCCACATGTGGGTCGATCTCCTTGACTGCGTCCACGTAGCCTGGCCACCTCAGTACCGGGCACTTAGGGCTGCACTTCTTCTGGCACCAGCTGGGCAGCTGCTTGGAAATTTCGGCGCACAGTTTGGGCATCTGGCGCTGGTGCTGTAAGTTGTGAATGGGAATCCATGATAAGCGGACAATGCATGCTATTTTTGTAGATTCCGAAGACATGTATAGCCTATTGTAGCCTAGTAGCCCACACAAATGCTGACTTGTATATTCCGACTACTAAACAGCCCTCTAATCTGCATTTATTTTGCTATACTGAAATTTGCTTCTCATTACCTAAATTTCGACCTCTGACCTCCCGTAGAATGTTATTTACTTTCAAGTTTCCGTAGTATTTCATTTCGCATTTATCTAATACCATTATGTATATACGTACCGTCTTATGTAAATTAGTCTTGTACTGTTGTATAGTTATGTTATTTGTAGACCTATGCAATCTGCTGTGCTGCCTATAGGTCTGTGTAATGTACAGTCGCATTTTGAATAAATAAAATAAGCGGACAATAATTGCAAAAATTCCCCCAGTGCACTGTCCTGTATAATCTAGATCTGTTGTTATTACGCACACGTACCTCTGACATGGCCCTCTTCATCGTGGCTAGTAGTTTCTTGAGCCGGTCCATCTCAGGTGTTCGCGTCTCCTTACAGTTCATCAGGAAGACTTCGTCTGAGATGTGGAGGTGATCTTTGAACTCTGACGTCATCAGCTGCAGAAGATGAGCGGCTTGACGTTGTCCTGAATGTCAAGAGCAAAACAAAACATAGATGAGACTTTTCTAATGTCATGGGATGTAACATATGTCTTTGACTTGCATGACTATGCTAAATCCGTTACAGCGTTCAGCCTTTCCAGCCCTTTACAAAAGCATATAGAACACTGTTGTAGAAAGGTTACTTTTGTATCAGATTTTTTTCCGTTTAGTAAGTTCTTTTGACATGAAGACACGCGTTATTGTCAATGTGGCTAATCAAACTGTCTTGTACGCAGCTACCGTACCCCGTATGCTAACCTTACAGACACGCCTGTTCTACTAACCTCTCGTGATTGACACTTTGTCCGCATGGCTGGCCACTATGATGACGTCAGGGTGACGGTTTGGGTTGCAGGACTTGATAAAACTCAGCCACCAGTGGACCTGGGGTCGAACATTCAACAAATAAGGTTGTCTAGACCTGTTGCGCGCAACTGACATGGGAATATTTTCAACATATTCCGGTTAATTGGTCTTGAATGTTGCCATGCCAGTAACTGGAAAAGTATGGTTGACGAGTGTGTATGGGTTTATTTCTATTCTATATTTATTTAACTGATGAACCGCATGCCCGTAGCCAGAGGGGGGGGGGGGGGGTTCGGAAGAACCCCCCCACACGCCCAAAAGGTCACTTTTTCAGGCTCGAAGGTCAACTTTTTCATGTCCAAGATTTTTTTTCAAAGTCATGACTGACTTGCATTTTTCACTGATAGACATTTCAGTCAATCTTAGTGAGTCTATCAGCAAAATTTTCCCCAGAAAGTGCAGGATATTATGGCTTTTCAGAGGGTCCAGATTTCAAAATTTCCCCCGACCTCGATTGCGACGCCTCGCGCTTTGCGCGTCGGGCAGGGTGAAAATATGTCGAGGGAGTTAGCCTCAAAGACTTATGCCAAAAGCCCTGTCTTTTAATTGAAATTCCATTAAACTTGGCCAGCGACTTTTGGCCGTCAAAATGCAGGAAATGGCATTTCAGAGGGTCAAAATTCCAATTTTTCCGGGGAAGCATGCCCCGGACCCCCCTAGGTAGTTCACGCCTTCGGCGTGAGTCTCGCGCCTGCGGCGCTCGATGGTCCCACAAGTACTAAAAAGAACCCCCCCCCCCCCAACCAAAATCCTGGCTACGGGCATGAACCGGGACAAGGTTAGCCACGTTTTGGATCGTCTTCTCACCACAAAAGCCCCACCTACATCGGCTACTTATAGCGGTGAGAAGCAGAACTCCAGTTAGAAGCTCTGACGAAGGTGTCTGAGAGACATCGAAACGTAAGCTATGTAAGTACCTGCTGGTTGTGTAAAAAGAATTCTCCTATATCCTCAAAACCCGCTCCAGGGGCATCGAAATAAGGTATCAGGTGCAGAGAAAAAATAGAGAGTGCAGTACACCAGAACAAAAACTTCGTGTATAAAAAGATAAGAAAGATTTAAACTTCTTTTTTTGCATACGTTCATACTCAAGCGCTGTTTAACGCTAGTTCACCTTTATCCACGTGGTAACCTATATCCGTTGTTTTTATAAACGATGTATTATCTAGTCGACGGACGTTGGTTTCAAATTGCAATTCATTGTATTTTTATAGCATTCCAGTCTGAAACACTCGTCTGTCAACTTGATATCGCTGAATACTTCTATTTTATATGCAATGGATAAAGGTTACCCTGCGGATAAAGGTGAACTAGCGTTACCTCTTGTTCCTGTGCCTCACTGTCTTCCTCGATGTTGTACAGCACAATGAAGACGGTGTTCTCTGCATCCATGAACATACTGTGGGTTACCGCGTACTCCGCCTGCCCAGCAAAATCCCACAGGCTGACCTCCCCCACCCCTGGAATATGGAACGTCCCAACATCCACCCCTGGGGTGGGGTCGTGAGGCTCCTCTGACGACGACTTGCTCAGTAGTCCTTGGAAAAATGCAGTCACGGGGCCCTGTTGGACAGGAGTTACTCGTTTAGCTTTGATGTCACTAATGAAATATGTGGTCCATCAGTCTTGGGACTCAACAAACAACGCTGGTGGGGACTAAGCAACAAGCAAAGCTCTTACTTACCCTTTGAAGACTATCCTTAAGTGTTGACTTCCCAGTTTCCGCCATCCCAAACACGAACACCTTACACCTGTTGACTTTCACTCCGCCAGACTTCTGCAGCAACTCGTGGTACGACTTTTCTTGCATCACTTCCTTTTCCCGGTTCTAGTTGGAGGTCAAATGTAACTTAGGATGGCGTGACTTCATAAATCACCAACTTGTGTAGTTTTGTGAACCAAACAATATCAATAGGTCTGAAGTGGGAATGATAATTCTTGTTTTCGACGAAAAAGTTGTGAAAAAAGTGGTCAATTCATGTGATTACATCTTTTTGACAACAATGAGTCACCTTTTCATGATCTAGCGAAACTTGTCGAAATGCAAATACTGCCCCTAGGTCGTGAATTAATGAGAATGTCGTTCACCTTTAGGACACGCTGAGTCTCTCGGTCGTCTCGAGTTGTTAGATCAGATGGCGTCTTTCCGGACTGTACAGAGAGACATCAGAAATGTTGTACGCTCCATGTATAACCTAACAATGTCTGACGAGGACACTAAAATATCACTGCTTTATCAAATACTTAAAACTGGCTGATATTATAACGACTGTTTAACGACTGTTGGCACTCTCCCCATCCTGACTTCGGGGTTGACAACAAGTAAGATGATGACAGGTTTTTTTTATTCGTTCAAAACAATAAAAATACAAGCTTCTGATTGCAGCCCAAGGGCTGAATTGGTCGGCTTGTTAACAGTTACAAATGGCTTAAAAACAGTTCAAACTATATGCATATGTACATATATAATCTCATAATTACGCAGACTTATTTACAGACTGAGAAGGTAGGAACAAGTCGTTTATACGATGTCATCATTGAGTAGTGAGACCATATAGTATATCGGGCTTTTCCTTAAACGAGAGGTGTTGGCTCTGGGGATCTGAAGTTTGTTGCCTGACCGTGTATTTCTACCTGAAATCTCCTTACGAAGACCAGTCCCTGTAGGTCGTGGATCTATACAGTGAACGAGCATACGAACTACATAGATCGTGACGTCTCTGAGTCAGTGATTTGAGGGAGAGTTCAGCGAGTGCCGAGCTGTAGCAAGTGTAGTTCTGTCCGAGGATTATCCTACACGCTCTCTTCTGTACTCTTACGATAGTTCCATTTCGAATTCAAATCACCTCACACGCATAAAGGAGTTTCATTTAAGGCGTGAGTTTAGAGCATTCCGTATTCCATTTTACTCATATAAGTATAAATCCTGATAAGAAAGTAACATATACAACTATCTATTTTGGCACTCAAAGTACCATATATTTCATATTGACTATTTGAAAAACCTTTGGCGGGCGGGGTTTATGGTGAAGTCTTACGTCATATTCGTGGTTTGATGACACCTACCACCTATTGGCAGTATTGCACCTACTGCCTATTGCACTTACCGCAGAATAATCCGACTCATGATCAAAGCAGCAATTGTAAAAGAGGCTGTATCGTGATTTATAACATGTATCTATTAGTTTGCAGTAAACTTGTACCCAACAGAACAAGACTGGTGTGGAGAGTCATGTTGCGGTTTACTCACCGATCTTATCGAGATACCTTTTTGGTCTGTCAACTTTAAAACGTAACAATACGTTTGTGCATAGATATACACATGCTAGAGGTTTTACGCAATCTGGTGATGGCGGGGATTAATTCCCCCACCGCAACAACTACTAGGGGCCGGTAACTGTCCGGCGGGCCGCTAGGATCTATACATACAATTGGCCACCAATTTATCATTATCGTCACTTTAACCCTCAAGCACCCGACCTTTTTTTGCGACTAAAATGACCGAGTGGGGTCCAAACGGACCCCAAAATGTTTTGTTCATAACATCTCACTTCCAATTCCTATCGGTGATCATTGTGCATACATTGCTTCGTCAATGTAAGAGGAATATTTTGACATGTTAAGGTGTTGCTAATTCCACCTCATTATCATAATTTATGCAAAAGATCAGAAGGACCATGTTTTGCACTAAACCCATTCTGACCAGAGAGGGGAATTTTGAGGCCATCAGCAACCTTTATGTCCAATAACTCATGAACGGCTAGTGCTAAAGCTACGAAACTTAGTAATATATCACAAAATATTGTTTGCAAAATATTTTTGTCAATAAAGTAAATTTATCATTATTTAGGTTGCCATGGCAACGGAATTATGATAGGCATATTTTTGCAAAAAAATTCCAATTTCGATTTCAACAAGTTTTTTTTTGGTAAACCATGCATGTTTTCTTACAACAATTAAATTCTATGAAGTTTAATGCTATTTTCATGATTCAAAATTTATAATTTATGCTAATTTCATTACTTCATTAGTCATAATCCAAGATGGCCGCCCTTATAAGCTAAATGACGTCATAATGTCGTCATATTATATGGTGATGACACAGAAGTTTTAAGGAGGATTTACTTTTACATGTTTACTATTCTCTGAAAGTTTGGTGGTGATAGGATAAGTAGTTACGGAGTTAGACTCAAAAGTTTGTTTCAAAACCTGCACTTTTTGGCTGGGGTCCGTTTGGACCCCAGACGGACTGATCACGGACTTTCTTTATAGCTTCCACAGTATTGTACCAATCTTCATAAAAACTTAGGAGAAGGTATAGAAGATATTGGCTGACAAAGTCACGGAAGGATTTTTTCGTCAGATAAAAAATGTTCAAATGGTTCTTCAAAATTTACGCCTGGGGTCCAAATGGACCCCACTCGGGTGTTTGAGGGTTAATGTAATCCGTCCTTTTGAAACATGTAGTTATACTAAGTTAATATGTAGGGTGCATTTGAAATAAGTGTGTATTACCCAATCCCGTGCCTTCACATCTGCACCGTGACGAATCAGAAGCTCACAAGTCCCGGTGTGGCCCTTGCGTGCAGCCCCATGCAGGGGTGTGGACTGGACCTGCACAGGGAGGAAGGTCAGGGTCAGTAGTGGCGGGTTCAACACGGACAACAGTCATCACGTGGATAAGAATCAGATTAAGGTGAAGTTCTGTATATCAACATCATGTCCTTAATTAACTCCTGCCATAGACCTGCAATGTGATTGACCAAAGCCAAGTTTGTCACGTTTATATATATATAAAATGTAGGGTCCATTTGAAACAAGTATGTATTACCCCAGTCCGTGCCATCACATGTGCACCGTGACGAATCAGAAGCTCACAAGTCCCGGTGCGGCCCCGCTCAGCAGCCCAATGCAGGGGTGTGATCTGGCCCTGTACAGGGAGGAAGGTCAGGGTCAATAGTGGTGGGTTCAACACGGACAACAGTTATCATGTGGATGATAATCAGCATGAGGTGAAGTTGTGTAAATAAACATCATGTCCTAAAACTCCTGCCATGGACCCGCCTTACGTAATGATTACAAAAGTTAAGTTTCAAAGGTTTTTGTGTCAAGTTTATATACATATAATACGTAGGGTCCATTTGAAACAAGTGTGTATTACCTCACTCCTGGCATTCACGTCTGCCTCATGACGAATCAGAAGCTCACAAGTCCCGGTGCGGCCCATGAGAGCAGCCAAGTGCAGGGGTGTGGTCTGGTCCTGTGCAGGGAGGAAGGTCAGGGTCAGCAGTGGCGGGTTCAACACGGACAGGAAGTATCACGTGGACTGATAATCAGCATGAGGTGAACTTCCGTAGATTAACAAAAGGTTTCGGAAGTCTCGTTGTAGACCCACCATACCATGTACGTTACGCGCAAAGCATTTAACCGTGTTTCTTATTATCATATCGCATTTATAGGTACGGCTATGGGTCACTGTTGGTGTACATCCTTCCAAACAGATTGCCCGTTTGGCTATTGTGGAAGGTGGTTTACAGTAGGTTTGGCGATGAAAATTAAAATTCTAATCAAATTGCAAATTTCTGTCGGAGATTTGTCACGGCACGAGTACCAAAGAAAGATACGGCAAAACCTTTTACTTTTCAACTTCGTCTTGTGAACATATGAATTGATTGTAGGTAACGTTGTATGCTTATTTTATGTTAACGCAGTAGTGCTGTACAACAAGGCCGTAATTTAGCCGTTGGTTGCTAGTCTCTTGTTTTATTATGAATAAACCATTTGATTAATTGATTCATTGATTTAACATAAAGCATGACCGGATTTCAACTGGGAAGAATTGGGAACATTGTCAGGAGTGAAGTAAGAAATCGTTTCCACTTATGTCGTCCCATGTTCAGGCAGGCCAGGAAGGAAGCGCGATTAAATCAGGCTACTTTAACCGCTTTTGTGTGATAAACTGAGCGATGCTCAGATGATAATCGCGACCAAATAGAACAACGAGCCAGACCGTCCCGGGTTGAGGTCAGAACACAGTTATTTCTACTTACCACGCCCCTAGCATCCACCTCAGCTTTATGCTCAATCAGCAGCTCCGCCAACTTAGTCTGCCCGTTCATGCTCGCCACATGGAGGGGTGTCCGGTCATTCTGGATAGAGCAACAGTTGGGGTGATAACCGGTTACAACATGACAATACATACGGTATGGTCACACAAAATAACATATTTTAATAGCTTTTCCTGCAAGAACATATATAGGATGAAACTCTTGTTAGCTAGCTATGTCCCCATGTTGGTAATAACGGTTCCATCAGTATAGCGACTACACTCTTATCTTGATTACATGTTTTTGATCGACTAGATTAAGTCATCATCGCATCCTTTAAGACTGTGTTAATCATGTCCCGGATCCACAAGCCTCGGAGGATGGCACAAAGTGAAGGTAAATCATGTTCTTACAAAGATAAGGTTTGACTTCCAGTCTGTAACCTTACATGACAAGAACAGCTTGCTTACCCAGGCCAACCACTTCCTCTTGACATTGACGTCCACCCCAGCCTCCAGCCCCCTCCTCACAGTCTGCACGTCACCAAACTGCACAGCCCTGTAGAACGTGTCCAGGTCCATCTCATCAGAACCTGCTGGCGGTAACATTGGAAAAATAAGGCATTGTAGAACGTTTTATAGCTTTATTTTTATTTGTTTTTTATCTATTTCATCTTGAAACAGATGGGTAGCCCCTACAACAGTGCATAGTTGATTTCCAGGGGGCCCATCAAACATACATGTAAAATAGTAAATACAGGACAAAAACGTCGTAACAATCAGTCAAACTTTGAACACCCAGGGACAACATACAGTACAGAAAACATAAAACCGGTGCGTCAAAACATAATCAGTGTCCATACTCATGTCGAAAACGTTCCAAGGTCAAAATCAATATGTCAAGAGATGGGGTTGAGGTCAGAGGTCAAATCATATATCAAATCATGTGTAAATCGAAAATTAATGAAACTGAAATTTACAAAGTATGGATAGTAAATCATATGTAAAGATTGAACAAACAAAAAAATTAAAAGAACAGTAAGGCACATCAGAGACAAAGTTTTTCCATTCTAAGTTCCAATATTACTTGAGGTCAGATATACATGTGTTCTTCAGAGCTGTTTTAAAGCCTTTTAGTGTTGTGATGTTTCTTATGTTATATGCTAGTTTGTTGTACTGGCTAGTGCCAGTGTATGCAAATGTTTTTGTCCACATGTGGTGGTGTAGCTTGGTGGGCGTAGTTTAGTGGTCTGCCTAGTGTTGTAAGTATGGATACGAGAGTTGTGCTGAAATGTGGCGGATAGGTATGTTGGTGCCAAGCCTGTCAGACATTTGAAACCATAATGCACGTGTGCTCAAATCTCCTATCAGCCAGGTATTTCCAGTTGAGAGTTTGGTGGAGGTTCACAGTGCTGATGTCCCGTTGCCTACGTTGTAGCACCACCCTTGCCGCTCTGTTTTGTAGTATTTGTAGTTGCCGTTGTTTGGTGGCCCCACAGGTTCCCCAGACAGTGTCACAATAGTCGGAAATAGGTAATATCATAGTCTTGTACAACATGTCAGCAATACTGAAAGTCAGGCAGTGTCTGAGGCGTCTAAGTAGTCCAATCCTCTGTGACACCTTACTACAAACTTTGTCTATATGTTCATTAAAGGACAGGTGGGAGTCAAGGTACAGACCAAGATATTTGAACGTATGAACTCTTTCTATGATTTCTTGGTCAATTTCGACTGTCAAGGACTGTGCTTGCTTTAACCTGTTAGCAGTGCCTAAAACATCCATTTAGTCTTGGTTACATTTAATGTTAAACGATTTGTTTGGAACCAAGTGGCCAGACCAGAGAGTTCATAGTTCAGAATTGACTCAATATGTTTTACATTGTTGCTGGGATAGAATATTGCTGTGTCATCAGCATACAAACATATTTTACATGTGGTAACTACATCAGGTATATCGTTAATAAATAAATTGAAGAGCAACGGGCCCAGTATGGAACCCTGGGGCACTCCCAGTGTAACAGGTAAGTATTCTGACCTACAACCATTCAGAGAGACAATTTTTTGTCTCCCCGACAGGTAGTTGCTGAACCAAGGATGCTCCACACCCTGAATCCCGATCCATGACAGTTTGGTTAATAATAGTCCATGATGTACAGTGTCAAATGCTTTCTTAAGATCCAAAAATACCGCCCCCACTAGGTTACCCCTGTCCATGTTATGAAGCACGTAGTCCTTGGCATCCAGTAGTGTTTTTATTTTTTATAGTTTTATTTTATATCTCTCAAAGATGCGAACACCAGAAAAGGTGCAGTTGACTACTATTCTAGCCTAAATGTCTAACGTTGTTTTCAACAGTACTAGTTATATATGTCTGATTGACACGACAAAAGGGGCTTTTGTTATAAAACTAGAGTTCGGCGACCTCATACCGCCATAAAATATTTAGATCTTTTGTAGTAGTAGTAGTAGTAGTAGTAGTAGTAGTAGTAGTAGTAGCAGTAGTAGTAGTAGTAGTAGTAGTAGAGTCATATAGTGTATTACAGCACTTTGGGGGTTATACCACCTTTTACAGGGCGGCTGCGGGCATACCCTTTTCTTCTAGCTGAATACAAGACGGGGATGCGCCAGGTCTCCCGTCCGGGTGAATGATGTAAATCCCCGTGTGGCTGATACGGTATGGAGGTAGATTATATGCAAATGACCTTATGCAGAAGCTTTATTGACACAACAAAAAGTTAAGCGACTTTCTTGAAATACAATTCAATCTCTACAACTGGATAAAAACGGAGATTTGATTCCTGAAGTTTCGAGTGACATCCGTCATTAGAATGAACTGGCAGAACAATTCAATACAAGTGCAGCTAACTAGAAAAAAAATGGTTGTACATGTCAATTCACTAACTCCTAAGGATCTTATGCAAAGGCCACTCAAATGTCTGGCGGCTGGCTGTGCTGAAGTGTAAACACAGCATAGCGGGTAAATATGATCAGACCACACCTTTGTACCGGCTGGCTTTCATCAGCGCCCTTCGCGGCTTGTTTGTGAATTGCACCCAAAGTGACGCCGCTACCAACTAATGTCCTTTCTGGGGTCAACAACAAGGTTTCAAAGTAGCTAATCACCATAGTAAAGCAGCAGGTGCCATATCTGCTCATGTTTGTAAAGTAGGCCTTGCGACAAATTTTAATAAACATGAAGTGACGAAAATAGTTTTGCTGACATAAATGAAAAATAAAATGCTACCCAACACCAGGTACGCTATATGGTCAAACAGTAATAGTCAACTTCAATTTAATGTATATGTATGACTTGTATGTTTTACAATACCAAACGCTTGTCTCACTACGGCATTTCAAGCCCTGATTCCTCTAATGTCTTACGGCATACCTGCAGCCATGTTGGATCAGAAATCCGCCCCTTGTGTTGTTTATCAGCTAACTTTGCCGTGCAGACGGGACAACCGAACTCTTCAACATGGCGGCCGCCGCCCCATCACGAGACGAACAGGTGCGTCAGACTGGAGACTTTGAACCTTCATCACCAGACTTTCCTGTGTTTGCCGTCCCACTCGGAGCTGGTTCATCACCAGACTTTCCTGTGTTTGCCGTCCCACTCGGAGCTGGTAAATCAACACCTGCCGTGATAAGCAGGGAAAGTTCAAACAGCGGAACAAAGAAAGGCGCGCGTAAATTCCACGACAGTCATATTCGTGCTCTTAACTCTCCCAAAATGTTAGGTTTGGTTTTTCGCTCTTGGAGACGACCCGCTAAACATTCCTGGCCGTCGTGCCGCACTTTACTCAACAAAGCCCCTCCAAACCTGCACCTCTCCGGTGTGATGCACTAGGCGCTGTTATCTGGTCGGAGGAACTCGTAGATCCACACTTTACACATCCAAATGCACGTAAGGAAATCGCCCGACTCAGTTTCAGGCAAGTATTTCATATCCTTAATTTGTTGTGATGAAACTTCAACACTGAGCGTTTGATCATTTCAGTATAAAGATACTGATTCTTCCATTTCCTGATGTTCAGAACCGTAAATTGTAATTATTCTCGGGTCACCCGTCAAAAATGTGAAAAATTAATAAAAACTATTCATTTATTCGTTTCGTTTCGTTTATTCAGAAAAACAATCAGCATCGCAGTCAGTATAAAAACAAACTGAATATCACCAATATCGAGCTCAAATATCCAAAACAATATTTTCTACAGCAGATAACAGGCATGTATTGTGCCGCATTTAACCTTAGAGGGGTGAAATGTACTCCCAAAGATGGCATACTTATGTCTGCAATACAGCCTATATAGTAGAATGCCCAACTGCCACCACCTGCAGTCTCGTTCTGGTGCCATGACCCCGGAAATCCAACATGGCCGCCATAACTGGAATTAAGCCCAATGAAAAGTAAGCGACCGTTGACGACACACACGTCTGTTCTCAGGGTTGGCTGATCAAAACTCAACGTTTATAAAACCAAGTACTTTGGTCTGCTGTCCACAATTTAACGATTGAATCATTCAAAATGTTACTATTGTAAAGCATACTGACGGGAGGTGCGGTAACATGACACGCTTTGACACGCGCTCAAACTCATGGGCCGGCTTTGATGGATGAATTTTAACACATTCATCTGAAGAACATACTTGGGTAAGGAATGCACCATTTTCACGAGCCTTTCACGGCACGCTGCGAGGCGTTTTCGGCAATGTGTATTCCGATTTTGTGCCATAACAGCGTGTCCTAACTTAACATGCTTTTGTAAGTTTGTTCTCTTGAATTTTATGATATTTCAGCTTTCTTTGGCAGTAAAGTTGTGATTGTGTGTAATTTTTTTCTATCGCGAGGACTGTATTGCACGACCCAGCTCAGGTTTTCACAGAAAAATGAGCTGAACGCGACGGCCCGACTAACACATTTGTTACGAAAAAAACGACACCACCAACGCAAACAAAACTTTGTCTACTTATTGCAAATTATAGTATTATACGTTTAAAAGTTTCATTTTTATAGACTATACGAATCATACGTTTATAGTGTTACAAGTCTTTAGAGCGTTCGCTCGTCTGCAACCTTCAAGGCCACACTTCCGCAGGAAACAAAGACAGCGATATTTAAGTAACAGTTGTTTTCATTGTCGATTTTCTACATTTGAAGACCCATATTTGTATTGTTTTGTGAAGCTTTATTTCTTATGTGTATGACAGTTGTGTGACTGATTGGTACAGGCCGCCAATACGCAGTGACCGGTGACCGCAGTGATTCGGTGCTACCAACATTAATGTTGAAAGTCTATCCAAACAAGAAAGCTTCTGAAAAAAGCTGGCCGGTGCGTATTTTGGAAAAAGCCTGGATGTTAAACAAAATCACACGAAAAAAAAAGAGTTTTTAAAGATCGAATTACTGAATTGGTCTTTCTTCTATTAAAAAACACTACATGAGATTTGTCTAACAAAGAAAAAAGATTAGCAAGTGGGGTTCGAACCTACGATCTACGGTTGGAGAAGCCAACTAAGATAGGTACCGTGCTGTAGACCGCTCGGCCACGCTGGCACGATTACGCAATAGCACGTATACCGCTTCTCCTGTCTCATAGCAATCAATAAACAACTCTACATACATTTCATTTAACGGCAGGTTCTACGCTAGCATGACAGCAAAGAGTGATGTTTTGAAGATAGTGAACTATCAGCAACAATGTTTATAAACAATAACTGGTCTTCTAAACAACAAATAAGTTCAAAGTAAGGAACACTTCAACATTTCTGCTCAACGTTTCAACGTTTATTTTACATGCTCTACTGATGAGGTACTACTGAGACACCACCAGTGCTCCACAAACAACTTGTGCAAACTTGTGGCTGCAGCAAAACTACTGCCTGTGGCAGTGGTGTCGCATAAATTGTGAGAATAAAATCTTTGTACAACACCCCAAATGATTGCTCTAACAGGCAGCTACGGCATCTATCGTAACTAATTTATTGCTACACAACAATTTGACCATGACGAATTGTTCAGGGGTGGGAATCACCTGATATTTGTATAGACTATTTTACAAACAATTGTAATTTGCCAAAGTAGCAGTCAAAACTAAACACATTAGGAAGGACCCTTACGTCCTTCTGACCCATTCCACACTTTCCTGCGCAGTGTGTCATCTCCACATTCATCAGCAACAATTAACAACACAACATGCAACAAACCACATATTATTACAACATGTGACCATGCATTACAATAGTCTAACTACGATCTCCTATAGACATGCGACATCAACTGAGCATTGACTTACAAAAGTTCACATCAGTCCAACCTTCTGTTTTCTCTCTGTGTGTAACAGAGTCTTCATCTACTTTCTCAACTGCTGCTGGGTTCAAAATACCTCGAGATCTACATCATTTCAGATAAACATTCTAACTTTCACACTTGGTACATCTGAAGGGAACTCTACATTTCTGGACTAAATGCCTGTATATACGTCTGTCTATGTGGCCTTTACGGATCTGGTGTCTGTGGCAGTGTCTGGACCAGTCTTTCCAGTGGTGAGACGTCTGCTGACAGTCGGGACACTGCCTGGGAACCTTCAGTGGGAGGCTTTTCACATTCTCCTTCCGGTTCTGTGTCTGATGGCAGACCTGACGTCTCTGTGGCCGGTTCCTGCTGCTCCAGGCTTCCTGACAATGAGACCACTCCTCCTCCATCCTGCCTCTCTTTCTGATTGGCTCTTCAAACTTCTCCAACCTTTGCCCTTCAGGGTCATTTGAGTTCCCTAACCTTTGGTCTACAGGGTCATCGGAGTTCCCTAACCTTTCCTCATTACGGTCATCAGAGTTCCCTAACCTTTCCTCATTAAGGTCATCAGAGTTCCCTAACCTTTCCTCATTAAGGTCATCAGAGTTCCCTAACCTTTGCTCTTTAGAGTCATCAGAGTTCCCTAACCTTTCCTCATTAAGGTCATCAGAGTTCCCTAACCTTTCCTCATTGAGGTCATCAGAGTTCCCTAACCTTTCCTCATTAAGGTCATCAGAGTTCCCTAACCTTTGCTCTTTAGCGTTCCCTGGTCTTTGCTGCCCCTGACCGACCGCAGGAGGCCTGCAGGATGCTGATTGGAACACACAGCTGCCACCATGCCTTATATGGTCACTGCTGTTTACTGTCACCAGATGGAGCTCCTGTCCCCCATTGGTGGAGAACATTTGGGACAGGTTCTCCAGACAGGTCATGACCTGGTCCATCGGCTCTGTCTCCTCCACTGCATCTGCAGCTTCCGATGGAACCTCTGATGGAACCTCTGATACAGGCTCCTGAGGAACATTGTCCAGGATACAGCCTGGGTCTGCAGGCTCCTGAGGAACATTGTCCAGGATACAGCCTGGGTCTGCAGGCTCCTGAGGCTGCACATTTACTGACCCAATGTTATATCCTGGTTCTGCAGGCTCCTGAGGAACAGTGTTCAATCTGCAGCCTAGGTCTGCAGGCTCCTGAGGAACAGTGTTCAATTTGTAGCCTAGGTCTGCAGGCTCCTGAGGAACAGTGTTCAATTTGTAGCCTAGGTCTGCAGGCTCCTGAGGCTGTTTGTCTGCAGGCTCCTGAGGAAGGACATCCTCTGATCCCCAGTCATAGCCTGGGTCTGCAGGCTCCTGGTGCTGTGTGTCCACAGGCTCCAGAATCTCCAGCTTGAATGTTGGATCTTCCTTCTCCGCCACCTCTACAGGTGCGCCCCCCTCCCCCACATCATCACCAGAGGGAAGATCGCCCCCCTCCCCCACAACGTTACCGGAGGGAGGATCTCCCCCTCCTCTCCATCGCTTGGTTCGGCCCGGTCCTCGCCGGTGTCGGTGTCCAGCAGGTAGTCCGCCACCAGGTCGGAGAGCGCCAGCAGGCCCACGCGGCGCGCCCCGTGCAGCAGTTCCCGCGCTGTGCGCTCGTCTGACAGGAACAGCTGGGAGGTGTACATGTACTGCAGAAGTGCGGAGAAGGTCGGCGCCCCCATCCACTCCAGGTGGTAGCACTGCTCCCTGTTGCTAGGCAACCCGCTGCTGTCGCCGGGCAACAACAGGTGGTGGAAGAACACGCTGTTGGCGGCCAGAACGGCGCGATGACACCTGCAGGAAAGGGCAAAGGTCATGAGCTTACAGGGGCAAAAGGGGCTGTAGTGTCTGTACATGTGAATCAAGACAGTGTCTGGGCTAGTGTCTATACATGTGAATCACGAACTAGGTAAGAAAACAATAGTTATCACCAATGCGTATCTTGGAAGCACAAACTTCTGTGACATCTGGGACAATCAAAAAGGGTTTTACAACATTTTAAAACTGGTCTCAGTTTCAGATTCTTGTACATTTGCTACTGATGGGTAGGGGATGTACGAAAGAGCCCCACCTGGATGGTGACATCACAGTGCAGGTTGTGGTAGTTAGGGGTGCAGTCAGTTGGGGGGAGGGGGGTAGTTGGGGGGGTGTAGTTAGGGGGATAGTCAGGGGGGGTATAGTTGAAAGGGGGCAGTTAGGGGGGTAGTAGGGGCTCACCTGAACCTGGTGCCAGCCACGTTGATGGTTACGTCACAGTACAGGTCGTGTGTGTGTGTGTGGTGGGGGGTAGTTAGGGGGTAGTTAGTTGGAGGGGGGATAGTTAGTATGGTAGTTATAGGGGGGTAGGTGTGTGTGTGTGGGGAGGTAGTGAGGCGGGTAGTTAGGGGGGTAGTTAGGGGGGGTAGTGAGGGGCTCACCTGAACCTAGTTCCTGCCACGTTGATGGTGACATCACAGTGCAGGTTGTGGTGGCGGAAGGCGTTGAGCTGCCGTAGAACGGTGTGCGGGTGGAACAGCGCAGATTCCCGTGCCGAATCCCGCCAACCAGACATCATCGCCGCCCTACGGACGGGGAGAAACATTCGTGAGTCAACCTACCACTGCTATCGGGAAGTACTGAGATAGCTCAAAGCTACACTTTGATACTCATTCTCTCTCAGTCAGTCCCAGAAACCAGTAAACATACGTTCTTCCACCAGGCCTTCCTATACAGGGGTATGGAGAGTAAAAAGCCAGGAGCTAAGGAGAGAAGAATTTTTAAAAATTAAAAAGCCAGGAGTCAGTCTGCAGGAAGGGAATCATAATTGCAAATAAACCCATATTTTAGCCCTGGCAAACTATCCTCCCCGTATAAACTATCCTCCCCGTATAAACTATCGGTATCCTCCCTATAATCATGTCCAGTTGCTTGAGTAATTGCTATTCGGCATATTTTATTACTTGGATGTCCACTCTTCATTGATGCATCCTACCTATAGCAACTGTAGTTACTGTGGTAGAGACTAGTAACTTCCACTGGCAGGAGGAAGTCAAAGCAGCAATAGTATTATAAAGAAAAGCGACATTCCAAACCTCCACATTACATCCCGTCTATTATAAACCAGAAAACACACCTGGCCCGAGCTCGTTGGTACACCTCTGGTCTTTCATGCATATCATATCAGGACATCAGGCCACTTCCATCTGGAAAATAGGGAGGGAGTCCCCAGCAACTAGAAGTCTTGTTTTTCCACATTTCCACGTACGCAACAGACGTGCACTCCACCACGGCTTACATTTCTGATGGAATATCCAATTTCCTAATGCTGTGCCTCCTTAGATGTCTAATGGAATAACCAGATTCATACTTTGTCCCAAGGCTGCACCCCTAAATACCTAATGAAATAACCCAAGGCCAGACCCCATAAATCCTGTGGGTTCTGAGAACTGCAGGTTCGGTTCTGTGAACTGCAGGTTCCGAAGGCCAAACTGTTATTGTCTTGTGCCCTTAATGGTGAGGGGCACCTCTGAGGAGACAAGATTGTTCTGGATCTGGAAGACTCCTCTCTGCCATCATGGCCGGGCTTTTAGCCAGGCAGGCGTCAGGGCGTCTTTTGTACGCCCTGTTCTGAAAATGATGGAAATTGGACGCCCTACTTTATGCAAGATGCCTGAAGACACCCTTACACTGGGGAGCACATCCTCTGACCACTGAGCATGAAATTCTGATTGACCTGGTGAGGGATGCTACTGACAGGTCACATGTGGCCTGTCTGACAGTAAGTTTTAACTTTACTCCCCCAAATTTGCACCTCAAAATGCAGGAAATATTGTTTCAGAGAGATGAACTTCAAAGTTTTCTGAGTGAGGATGTCCCCAGACCCCCTACAATTTACTCGCACCTGCAGCATTCGCCAAACGGCAAGAAAATTGGACACCACATGATGAAATCCTAGCTAAAAGCCTGATCATGGCCCAATCAAGCGAAGTCAGCATCGCTAGATAATAACTTTAGTGCACGACAATCATACAATGTATGGCATCAACTATGCAACATTTGTACAAAATAGATATAGAATTATCTATGATAATTTTTTAGACTAAACAGTAAACATAGTACAAAATAGAGGTAAAGAATAAAACTTAACACCAAAACGAGTTTGCCTAAATAGTTGCTATTGTGTACAAATGTATTTCATAATGACAAAGCAGTCTTTTATATATCTACCTATGTTTCTATTGTGGGAGTTGCTATATATTTGGCATGCTTGATTGCCGCCAATAACAGTGAGGGACAAAACGTGCGGCTCTCCTTTGTACGGCCACTTATACATTAGGACTCTCTCATGTGAAAACTTGGGAGGGACCATTCCACCTGCCACCACCTGTCCTCATGCATCGGGATCCGTAACTCCTGCCTGTGTTGTACATGTTTCTATCAAACTTTCCCTGCAACCATCAGCCACCCTTACACCTAATGGAATATCCCGTTACACCTACATACCTAATGGAATAACCCAAAGCTGCACCCTACATGGTTAATGGGATAACCCAAGCCTGCACCCTCCATGGCTAATGGAATAACCTACTAGTAAACCTGCACCCTCCATGGCTAATGGAATAACCCAAACCTGCACCCTCCATGGCTAATGGAATAACCCAAGCCTGCACCCTACATGGCTAATGGAATAACCCAAGCCTGCCCCCTACATGCCTAATGGAATAACCCAAGCCTGCCCCCTACATGCCTAATGGAATAACCCAAGCCTGCCCCCTACATGCCTAATGGAATAACCCAAGCCTGCCCCCTACATACCTAATGGAATAACCCAAGGCTACCTGCCAGCTCCCATCACCTCACCTGCCCCCTGCTAATGGAGCCATCAGCCATGAATAGCTGACGATCCTTGAGAAGGAAACATTAATAATAATCATCCCAGCAGGTGCTTAATTGGTTCTGAAGGGTGTTTATATATAAATAGCAGAGTAAAACCTTGAGACAGAATCCCAGTGCCTAGAGCTGTGTGAGTACTGCAGTGTGAGTAACTCACTTCTGTGTGAGTTCAGCAGTGTGAGTAAGTTTGTTTGTAAGTAACTTCTGTATGCAGCTATCGATGTGTGAGTAACACTTCTGTAAATGTAATGCTCTCTCAGGGCTCGAAATACTACCTGCATATGCACATTAGTGCAGGTGATTTTTTTGCTGTGCAGGTATTTCTGATGTCTACCTGCACCTAACCTGCACCAGGTTATGCACCATGTATTATTGTAAAGTAGATGCAATGAATAATAAAGATGTCAAATGAACAGCTTCCAGAGTGATTTTTCATAATAAAATCCGTATACTTATTTTGTTAGTAAAGAAGGTAGTAAATATGTGTATAAAGTGTGGGTTGTTTTATCTACTTTTGGATTATTTTTGAATGGTGCAGGTAAAATTTCTCTGGTGCAGGTAATTTCAAAAGCTACCTGCACCAGTGCAGGTAGACAGAAAAAACTATTTCGAGGCCTGTGTATGCAGGTACAGCTGAGTAAGTAACACTCCTGTAATGCTGTATGCAGGTACGGCAGTGTGAGTAACACTCCAGTAATGCTGTACGCAGGTACGGCAGTGTGAGTAACACTCCTGTATGCAGGTACGGCTGTGTGAACAACAGAAGGCCTTGAGCTGTTGATGTGACCATCCTGGTTCATCATCAGTCTAATTGGATCTGAACACGGAATAAAACTCTTCAGCTGTGCTACAGAGTAAAACCTTGAGACAGCGTCCCACGGGCCCTGTAGTATTGTTACCATTCAGGTGGGGCCGTGTTACCATTCAGGTGGGGCTGCATCAAAAGTGACGTTTTGTCAGAGAAAACCTTGAGTCTGACTCCCAACAGACACTCTCACGCCGCATCATCTGCAGACTTGCTTCCCAGCAGAGTTACGGTGGAAGCTTTCAACATAATTTTTGGTGGTGGCTTTTGAATTTTCAAAGACATGTCCCAGCGGCAAAAGTGGAAGCACAATCACTCACTCACTAGTCGACCCCCGAGGGGGACGGGGTAAGTCCGTGCACTACTTCAGCCCACGCCTGCCTGTCTGTCATGACCGCTCCCAGGCAGGCTTTTAGCTAGGATTTTATAATAGGGAGTCCAAACTTACTGGTGAGTCACGGTAAGTGACTATAGTAGGGGGGTCCGGGGGCATCTACCTTCCATGGTGCAGAGTTTTTGATGATTTTAAGTTAAAATGATGCATTCTAAGGTTTCCCAAGTGGCAATAATACTGTTACAGAGGTCACAGTAGAAGATTGTGACCACAGATGACCTGATAGCATCCCTGGTCAATCAGAATTTCATGCTTGTCAAAGGATTTTCTCCCCAGTATAGGGCGTCCAGGGGCATCAAATTTCTTATTATTCTAAGAAAAGTGCATCCAGATGATGCCTTGACGCATGCCTGGCTAAAAGCCTGCTCCCAGGTCCTCCTCGGCTAGCCCTGTATCCCTGGAGAGAACCCTCAGGAAGGTCAGCCTCCGGGAGTGAGTTTTTCCACGGGGCCTCCATAAGCACAACCACGCTGCAGCTTATTCCTGCAGCTACCTCATTCGTGTGACTGCCAGCTTTATGTGGCAGTCACCATCCGAAATGACGATTGCAATCCCTTATAAAACATGCCCAACTTATGCCGAACCTAGGGTCGAACCCAGGTCAACGGATCCGCAGAATTTCATCGAGAATCTAGGCCAAGCTCAAGCATTAATTTTCATAAACGTCGACACGTAAAAGAACCCACCACTCCTCATAAGAAGAACTTGGGGCTTATCCTTTGTGCTTGGCCAAAACATGAGCAGTAGCGAAGCCACATTTTGCACTAATTACTACTACTTTAATAGGAAAAAAATAACACGCTACAGAAAGAGGCACCCAATACATTATCTCAATTATATTAAACATGTTACCTGTTTGTACCTGATTTGAAGTGTACAATGATTGAGGACGATGCACAATTGAGGAAAAATATTGCAGTAATCTATAAAGGCGGTAAAATAATGAACAGTGGAGCAGAAACGATCCGACACCTCCCATCTGCTTGTATGCCCATAAACAGCTCCCATATACCACACACCAAGGAGGTTAAATAAATATTCTGACCTGATCACGCAGAGCCTACGGTGAGCTTACGTGCATAATTCAGCATCTAGTGTTAAAAATGTTCTTTTACACCCTTCCTACCTACCAGTGCTCGGCAGAACTCCAGCCTGTAGGGTGGAAAACAGAGATCATGGAGCAAAATATCAACCTTACCTCGCTTTGTCTGGCCAGATGGGCTATGGAAAATATACCACCGCATCGACACGCTACTCACATAACCGTTTGAAAATCCATTTATACCTAATTTAACCATACATATCATAAATATAACCTTGCAAAATTTCTTTGTATGTACCTTTTAGATTTAAAAAAGTTTATCTACTTTGGAATGGGTCCATTAAGACCTGCATCATTCCTTAAGTACGATTGATTTGAGTTCTGTATTACTTATGCCGGCGGTCCTAACGGAGGGGTGAAAGGTTAGTTTGGTGACGTCAGGACTGCACGTCCCTGTGTGTGTGGTCGGAAATTACCTCAGATCTTTACCTCTAAAAAAACTGCCGAAAGTCCGTGAGAATCGAGGATGGCGGACCGGTACAACATCCATAGTCAGCTGGAGCATCTACAGTCCAAGTACGTGGGCACAGGGCACTCCGACACCACCAAGTGGGAATGGCTCACCAACCAGGTGCGGCCGCTTTGTCTGACGACTCGCCCCCCTCCCCCTCTTCTTTCTTTCCTCCTCCCGTCATAATTTACAAACCTGCATATTCAGTGGTGCTCCTGCAGGAAGCCACACGCCGGACCACCCATGAACCCGGCGGGTGTGTGGCGGGGAGAACCCGTGGATAATTCGCAGGGGCAAAAGTACAGCCGGCACAGCTGGAAGAAAATGGTTCTTGTGCTGAGTGCTGGTTCTTTATGACACACGCACTCGAGTGTCGCCTAACCTCATCTTTGTTCCCCGACTCAGGACCACCCAGACCGGACCGGGTCCGTACGTCATGGCAGTAAGCAGCTATCATCTGACTCTGACCTTTGTGAGATAAGAAAATGAATTCGATAGTTCAGTTTCTGTCGTGAATTCAAACACTGTCATTAAATGAAATGTCCTAACATGAATTAATGCAGAGGAAAAAATATAATTTTTACTTGTATACACATAGCATAATTTTGTGTTGTTTTCCATAGGAAGTAAAATACGTTTTCCCTTGCGCGAGTTGCCTCAAGTAGGATTCTCTGTGATTCTGAATGTGTCCTGTAAAAAGACACGTTTGCAACTTGGTTTTATGTTTCCAGTTTTGGTGGTGACCTCAAGATTTTGCTCTGTCTTCTGCCCACCTAGTACCTACCCTGATGACTTCACACCCTCAAACCAAGGAGGTTATATGCTCAAACCATGAACATTCTATAATGTATAAGCCCCCTCGCAGAGATCAGGACGCATGTGATGATGCTTCCTGATCTCTGTGAAAGGGCTACTTTTGTCCATGCAAATGCCTCGTACATGGTTGTTCATTTGTTTGTTTGTTTACACTTGTCCCTTTTCCCTCCAGCACTGGGACAGTAACGCCTGCTACATGGTTGTTTGTTTATTTGTTTGTTTATTTAACCTGTCCGTGTCTCCCCCCAGCACCGGGACAGTAACGCCTGCTACATGGGTCACTTCGACATGCTGAACTACTTCGCCATCGCGGAGAACGAGACCAAGGCCAGGGTCAAGTTCAACCTCATGGAGCGGATGCTGCAGCCGTGCGGGCCGCCGCCAGAGAAGCCGGATTTCTGAACAACAAACAAACAAACAAACAACAACAACAACAGCTGTGCAGCCTGCTCGTCCTCCTGCACATGCTCAGAAGAGCCTGTAAATAATACTGCAGTACTATTGGTCGTCATTCCATACCTGCTAAACTGGACAGATTCTCATCAGGATTTTACATCATTCGATACTGTACTCAAGGAAGGATATGTCCATGTATGATTGTATGTCCATTCTATTGTATTTGGTAGTGAATGATTTAACTGCAAGTATCTCATCCTGAACATCCGGTGATACAAAAATCATGTCATCTCCTGTTCCTTTTTACCTACACGTGTATGAGCCTTTTTTGTAATAAAGAGTGTAAATGTATAAAGGGAACTTAGTGTGTTGGTGATTATTGAAAGTTGTCTGGTTACTTACTAGACGGAGCCCGGAGGGGACAGATGTGTACAGACACTGGACACTAGCCGTTACCTGCCTAAACACTAATAGGACAACCTAAAACAAGTTGTTTTCTTGTGGTGATATTGTACACACTGGCTTCTCGCTTCTTGAAATTAGTCATGTATAGCTACAGAGGATGGTACCCAGGCTACTGATAGCTTGGATCTGGATGTAGACTTTTTCCAGGGCTAACAAGCCAACTCCTCGCTTCTACATCTAGGACCAAAAGAAATTCTACAACAGGTCCCCAAGTTCGTCATGTTCATCATTGCCCCCAAGTTAGACCATGATAAACGGGTAGGTACTATTGAGATTTGTGGTCTGGCATCCGCGCTACATAGCTGAGGGTTTTCCACTGCTGTAAAGAGTACAGAATTCTGTACAATACTAGTAAACCCCCAGCTGTCTACATTGAAGACAGCTTTCTAATGTTGTTTAGACATCTCAAGCATCGAACCTTCAAGGCTCAGTGACACACTATCCGTTTTACCGTCCTGTTCCTGGTGCCGTGGGGGTTAAACATGCTAGCCTGGTATCCAGCCGTATTATAACTCCCAAGTCTCTTCTGTCCTCTCCGCAGAAAGACAGAAAAGACTGGGGAGCAATAATCCTGGAGAGGGGATGAGTGCTTGGCCTTTTATATTTGTTAGGAACTGGGAAGGATACAATATTTAGTTGGAATAGAGGTGTGTGTGGGGGAAAACGTTTTGGCTATGTGGGGAGCTTCATAATTGTTGTTGAAATCTAGTCAAAGTCAAAGTCAAAAGGCTCGGGAAAATGCTGCCAGGTAAGATATAATAAAGTGAAACGTGTGTCCCGTTGAGGTTCTTGACTCAACTGGGTCCTCACACCCCTCTTTGTGTGTGTCTTTTGGAATAGTCCAGGTCAGAGGTCAGCCCAAGATGGCGGGAGTTTTTGTGTCGATGGCTGAGATAGGAGCTGTGTTTGTGTTTTTGTTGTGTTTATGTGACGTCAGGGGAGCTGAATCAGCGTCAACACCAAACATCATCATCATGCTGATGGACGACGTGAGTAACGGGTTCGTACGGCCGGGGGTCGGGCGGGGAGTTAGCGGGGTCGGTCCGGCCGGAACTTTATAAAGGGGCGGGGCTGTCGAGTTCCTGCACAACTATACAGGCAGACTCGCTGTTAGCCGCTAGCCGGACATTCTCTGAGAAAGATAAAAACTGCCGTGTAGCTATCAGACTGTACGTACAGGCAAGTCCTGAAGTATGTGTTCCAAGCTGCACATTTTATACCTGCGCTGTAGGGATTAATCTAGTATGCCCATGTACCTGTAAACATGTACCTAGTGTAAACATCAAAAGATAAACATCAGACCTGTGCTCATCTAATTTGCATGGCCTTGGGTGAATGAGTTGGCAAACAACTTAAAATCCTGCTCAGCTCACTTTGACAAGCAAAAGCCACTAATTCCCAGGCAGGACTGCCAGCTGGAGGGTCTGTAAATGCCTTCCTTATCACTATCAACCAGGCAGGTGTATTGTGTTGGAGCTGTGGCATGGACAATAAGCCCTTACACAGAGATCAGGATGCATTCGGCAACAGGAAGTCTAGGTAGGCTTTTAGCCAGGTAGGTATACGGGTGTACAATGTACACCCTGTTATTGTACACCCTGTTAAAAAATAACACAAATTGTACACCCTTACACTGGGGAGCACATCCTCTGACAAGCATGAAATTTTGATTGACCAGGGATGCTACAGGTCACATGTGGCCTGTCTGACAGTAAATTTGCTTCATTCCCACAAATTTGCACCTCAAAATGTGGGAAATGATGCTTCAGAGAGTTATAAATTTCAAAATTTTCTGAGTGAGGATGTCCCCAGACCCCTACAATACTCGCGCCTGCAGAGCTTGCCTAATAGCAAGAAATTTGGACACCCTATGAAACAATCCTAGCTAAAAGCCTGATTCTAGGTAATGTGTCAAAAGGTAAAGGCCTTGAAAAGGAAGCAAAACCCGTCTGGACGTTGTTATGCAAATCGAAATAATGGTTGAGACAAGGACTGTTTTCTTTTTCAGTGCCTTACCCTTTTTCATATTATTACCTAGAATTGCTGTCACTGCACATACATTCTGATCTCTGTGAAAGGGCTATACTCCTTAATCTGCCAAATAAAACCAGCAGCCGCTGCATGCCTGGGGTGCTGGTGACTGTTATATAGAACAGTGCTAACCAGCTATACAATTATTTATACACCAGAAGTGGTCTTTTGTGCTTTTGTCCTTCATAATAAACATTCCTGAAAGTGAGTCTTAAGTAGCCTGACAGAAATGTTAGCAGAATCTTGCACAGACATGCCTTGCCTGTCAACCGTGTAGTGGCCTGTCGTAGTGAATATGATTTCACTATACGAGGGGTGATCAATAAGTCCTCGGCCTCACCCAGAAATAATAATATAATAAATAATATAATATCGGGTGTATCTTGCAGCCAGTAGGTACCCAAAGTGAGGGTAATGAGGCTGTTTAACGTGTTCGAGGCACCTACTCGAGCACGGGACCCCCGTTTTACGTCCCTCCTGGAAGACGATTTCGTGGAAAGCTTCGTGAGGCTACAGCAATCCAGACGTCCTTGGTTGGTCTCCCATCCAAGCACTATCCGGACCGCGCGTTGCTTAACTTCCGAGATCGAGGGATCGGGTGTACCAACGCGCCACGCGGCCGTAAGCACAGATATCTATTCATAGATGTCAAGTATAAAGTATTACATATATGAATGTGTACCAAAATTCAAATCAGTGTGATCATTACTTTGCAGGCGACACCCAGTAACGTTAGGTAAGGGAGAAGGACTAATAAGCAAGAAACGAATGCCTGGAAAGTAATGACTGCAATAATTCGAAATTTGAAGGATATTTATAAAAGGCTTCGTACTAATGTTATGCTTCAAAATCTGAGTATTTGCTGTTACAGATGGGGTGGGGGGGACGTTTGTATTTATCTCCTGTATTTGCTGTTGCAGATGGGGTGGGGGGATGTTTGTATTTATTTCATGTATTTGCTGTTACAGATGGGGTGGGGGGACGTTAGTATTTATCTCCTTTATTTGCTGTTACAGATGGGGTGGGGGGACGTTAGTATTTATCTCCTGTATTTGCTGTTACAGATGGGGTGGGGGGACGTTCGTATTTATCTCCTGTATTTGCTGTTACAGATGAATGAATGAATGAATGACAGGTTTATTCGTTCAAAACAATAAAAACGTACAAGCTTCTGATAGCAGCCCAAGGGCTGAATTGGTGGGCTTGTTAACAGTTACAAATGGCTTAAAAACTGTTCCAACTATATACATATGTACATCAATAATCACATCATTACGCAGACTTATTTACAAACTGGGAAGGTAGAAACACATAGTTCATACAATGCCGTCATTGAGTAGTGAGACCATATAGTATATTGGACTTTTCCTTAAACGAGAGGTGTTGGCTCTGGGGACCTGCAGTTTGTTGGCTGAACGTGTATTTCTGCCAGTAATCTCCTTACGACAGGGAGGGAACCAGTCCCTGTAGGTCGGGGATCTATACAGTGAACGAGCATAAGAACTGCATAGGTCATGACGTCTCTGAGACAGTGATGTGAGGGAGAGTTCAGTCAGTGCCGAGCTGTAGCAGGTATAGTTCTGTCCGAGGATTATCCTACAAGCTCTCTTCTGCACTCTTTCAATTGACTTACATTCAGCAACAGTCAATCCTGGATGCCACACTTGGCATGCGTATTCCAATACCGGGCGCACAAATCCAACATAGACAAGTACAAGGTCACCAGTAGTTAGGCCATACTTGGACAGTGTTCTTAACATGTACAGTCTTTTGTTTCCCTTCCCAACCATCATTTCGACTTGTTTAGACCACTTCAGGTTGCTTTGGAGGATGACACTTAAAATGCGGGCAAACTCGACGACCTCCAGCTGTGTAGGACCAACTGTGATCACAGGTGGGGGTGGGGGGTTCTTCATGAAACAAAAAACAAGGACTTTACATTTCGACGGATTCAAAGACATGAGGTTATCTTCGGTCCATCGGGCCAAGCCGTCGACGTCATCTTGGATGGTGGGCGCACTGAGCACGTGTTGTGGCTCCAACAAAGACAGGTCGTCGACAAACTTAAATGTGTCTGCTGTTGATTGGTCGACAGGAACCGCGTCATTCACCAGTACCAAGAAGATCAGTGGACCTAACTTGGTGCCTTGTGGTACTCCACATGTTAGTGTCTGCCATTCAGAAACTTCCCCTTGGTACTTGACGCGCTGGCGCCGTTCAGAGAGAAAGCTGATAATCCACGGAACGACGGACGGGCGCACCCCGAGCTCGATCAGTTTGTTGACGGCAGTTTGGTGATGGACAGAGTCAAAAGCATGTGAGAAATCCGTAAGTACTAGTGTGGACATATGGCTTCGTTTGTCAGCTGTTTCCAGCAGCTTGTGTGTCAGGAGTGTAAGGTAGTGTGTCGTGGACCGGCCACGCAGGGATCCATACTGTCGCGGGTCTACACTAGGAAGTATGTCCTTGAGACACCAGTCCGTAATGATGCCTTCGCATACCTTGGCAAAAACTGATGTCAGTGAGATGGGTCTTAACTTTGACAGACTTGGCGGCATTTCCTTCGGGACCGGTATGACGTCCGCTTCCCTCCAAGCGTCAGGAACAACACCTTGGCAGAGCGATGTGATGGGGTGGGGGGACGTTAATGTATTTATCTCCTGTATTTGCTGTTACAGATGGGGTGGGGGGACCTGGGTATTTATCTCCAGTATTTGCTGTTACAGATGGGGTGGGGGGACCTGGGAATCCTGGGCCAGCCCGAGAAGGAGACGCCGAACCTGGACAAGATGGCGGCGGAAGGGATGCTGCTGATGGACTTCTACACGGCAAACCCGCTCTGCTCACCTTGTAAGGGTTTATCTTTTAACTGTTTTCTGTTCTCCAAAAACTTGCAACTGTTTTCTTGCTGTTAACTTGAATGTTTAGAGCTGTTAGTTATAAATGTTGTTGTAAGTTTCTTTATCACTTCACCACATTTCAGAGTTAACTGAGGAGAGCTGCCATTGTTCAGTTTCAGTGCCCTCTGTTATATCAAGTGTTATATAATATGACTAGGAGACGTGGCAGTGCAAACTCCCGGGTGCCTGCAAACCACCGTCAGATCACATGACCAGGAGATCACATTTCCAGGAGATGTGGGGTGGGAACTCCCAGGTGCTTGTGACCCACCATCATATCACATGTGCAGGAGCCATGTATGTATTTGTACTGGCACTTGTTTATCACAAGTCAGAGTGTTGTCCCGTGAAACAGCTGAAGTCCTGACAGTTTCCCGTTTCTCCGCAGCTCGAGCGGCGCTGCTGACGGGAAGACTCCCCATCAGGAACGGGTTCTACACCACCAACGACCACGCCAGGAACGGTAACGGGATTTTCTCTCTCATTATGCAGCTTTGACTCTAAGCAAAACCTCATCATTATAAGCAATAGTTTAGGATTCATTCATATAAAGGACCAGTTCCCAGAGTGATGCCTGTTTGTTTATGCTACAAGGACAGAAAATATGTGGGTAGGAGTGCGCCCCCTGGAAGAATCATCCAGAATTGCACCCGAGATAGACTGGTTCCCTTCTGGATCCCAGGGTGCCTTGCTCCGCTGAGTGAACTTGGCAGCGGGGCCTCTCAGTTAAATACAGCTGGCGGCTGAACAACAGCTTCTTGATTGAGATGCCGTTGTTTGACCAATCCAACACAGTCCTATGTGTAATAATGTGGAAACACCCCTAGTCGAGAATGGTTTGGTCCGGCGCTCATGCGCATGCGCACGGGACACTGACGTCATGAGGTGAAAGAATACAACATCGGTCCCTATCCCTAATCTCTGCTGGCTTTGGGTCGTGCTTGCGTTGTCCGTCTGCCGTGTGAGTGTGACTGAGAACTAGTGAAGTGGGGTAACATTATACCTGGAAACCTGTCTTGCACCAAATTGTCTTAACTGCTGTTACTTTTACAGGCTACACCCCCCAAGAGATAGTGGGCGGGATCCCTGACTCTGAGGTCCTGGTGTCGGAGCTGCTGGCTCAGGCTGGTTACAGGAACAAGATCATCGGCAAATGGTGACTACGTTTTTATCTGTTGAAATTTTTGCAGTGGCATAATGTTCACGGTTTTCACTCTGGCTTCTTCACCACCAACTTTAAAACCACTGTCTGTATTCTACCCCCTTCTTCCAACCCCGACTTGAAACCACTGCAAAAATTCCATTTTCCAGAAATTAGAACCTTGCATTCTTTCTTTCTTTATTCTTTATTTCACCCGGGCACTCACCGGCCCAATTATGAAATAAGTAAGTGTGAAAAATATAGAATATGCACAAGACAGCATCATTTTGAAATATCCCAGATTCCAAACTTACTTGGCATTTATTTGCAATATCATCATGTCAGATGGAGTTTTAACAAGTCACTTGTTTGTCATAATCAGTGTCTTTAAGTGTCTGCCCCCTCCTGTCCGAACCATGCACCAGGGAAGACCTGGAACCTCTGACCCCCAGAGGAAGGGAGACTGTGGATTTCTGGACAAGGAAAGTGTAGTGATGATACGACGAAGAAGAAGAAGAAGTGTCTTTAATTCTTGTGCCATGAATTTGTAATAAATCCTTTATTCCATGTTGAAATTGTTTCCCTTTCTGCAGGCACCTCGGGCACCGTCCGCAGTACCTGCCCCTCAGGCACGGCTTCCACGAGTGGTTCGGGGCCCCCAACTGCCACTTCGGTCCCTATGACAACAAGGCCACGCCCAACATACCCGTGTACAAAGGGTCAGAAATGGTGGGGAGGTACGTGAACTCTTGTTGGCATGGTAGGCTCTAAGAAAATCTAAAAAGTGATTTTCCTACTTCATGGCTCCCCCAACTACTTCATTTTCCCCGACAGGTATTACGAAGACTTTGCGATCAGCCGAGCCAGCGGGGAGTCGAACCTGACGCAGCTGTACGTTTCCGAGGCGCTGGACTTCATCGACCGCCAGGCAGCGGCGGGACGGCCGTTCTTCCTGTACTGGGCGCCGGACGCCACGCACGGGCCGCTGTACGCCTCACGGGGTTTCCTGGGCACCAGCCGCAGGGGCCTGTAAGTACCTGGTCTCACACCAGTGTAAATACCTGGTGTCACACCAGTGTGTCTGATCTCACACCAGTATAAGTGCCTGGTCTCACACTAGTTACAATAATGGATATTCTTTCTCTGTGGCCAAAGCCACATTTCTGCCTGATGACCCAAAGTTAATGTTCCCTGCAGCTTCAGTGATGCGGTGACAGAGCTGATGACCCAAAGCTAATTTATCTGTGCCGTTACAGCTACGGTGATGCGGTGAGAGAGGTAAAGAATAAAGTTTCTGTGCCGTTACAGCTACGGTGATGCGGTGAGAGAGCTGATGTAAGTTTCTGTGCCGTTACAGCTACGGTGATGCGGTGAGAGAGCTGATGTAAGTTTCTGTGCCGTTACAGCTACGGTGATGCGGTGAGAGAGAGCTGATGAAAGTTTCTGTGCCGTTACAGCTACGGTGATACGGTGAGAGAGGTAAAGACTAAAGTTTCTGTGCCGTTACAGCTACGGTGATGCGGTGAGAGAGGTAAAGACTAAAGTTTCTGTGCTGTTACAGCTATGGTGATGCGGTGAGAGAGGTAAAGACTAAAGTTTCTGTGCCGTTACAGCTACGGTGATGCGGTGAGAGAGGTAAAGAATAAAGTTTCTGTGCCGTTACAGCTACGGTGATGCGGTGAGAGAGGTAAAGACTAAAGTTTCTGTGCCGTTACAGCTACGGTGATGCGGTGAGAGAGGTAAAGAATAAAGTTTCTGTGCCGTTACAGCTACGGTGATGCGGTGAGAGAGGTAAAAACTAAAGTTTCTGTGCTGTTACAGCTACGGTGATGCGGTGAGAGAGGTAAAGAATAAAGTTTCTGTGCTGTTACAGCTACGGTGATGCGGTGAGAGAGGTAAAGAATAAAGTTTCTGTGCTGTTACAGCTACGGTGATGCGGTGAGAGAACTGGATGACGGAGTCGGGCGGATCCTGGCGAGGCTGCGAGCCCGCGGGCTGGACACGAACACACTCGTCTTCTTCACCTCGGACAACGGAGCGGCCATGGTGTCCAGAACTCAAGGTGAGACACATTCTGGACATTCTACTGTATGTCTTGTCACATCATCATCATCATCATCATCATTGGCGGGTTGCCCGGACCAGGTCCAGACTCTCCTTCCAGACATCTCTGTCCCCCATAGCATTCTTTAAATCCTCAACCCGCAACCCCACATCACGAGCAAGCTGATCTATGTAGGTCAGTCGGGGTCACCCAGCATGTGTAAACCCGTGTAATGGCTTTCACAGTATGAATTCACTAGCAAGCTCTGCTTGGCTGGCAAATCTGGTCCTCGCGATGGTCCTCCCTGATGATGGTTGATATGGTGGAAATCTTGTCATGCAACTGTTCTTTTGTAGGATGTCACACATCAACATGGCACGACTTGTCAATGGCCTCTTACATATGGTTTATTGTCAGGAGGCAGTAACGGTCCGTTCCTGTGCGGGAAGCAGACGACGTTTGAAGGAGGCATGCGTGAGCCGGCCATCGTCTGGTGGCCTTCCAGGATACAACCTGGACAGGCAAGACGTCTTCACATTTTCTTCAGTTTGTGATAGATGAATTTATCTGCCGCTCCACCTGAAAGACTTATTATATAGAAAAATAGGAAAATATTCTAGAGAAGCTGCAGCTATTTTGTTGAAAAGCTAACTTGTAACAGGCTGATGGTGCATGTCGAGTCATTTCCTAGTGGGTTGTTCTCGAATCTCATTTCCTGGTGGGTTGTTCTCGATCCCCACAGATGTTTGCCTGAGAAGTTTTTGCTATTCTCCCCACCCTCACACACACAGATCAGCCACCAGCTGAGCACAGTGATGGACCTGTTCACCACAGCCCTGGAGCTGGCAGGGGCTGTCCCCCCCTCGGACAGGGTGTACGATGGAATGTCCCTGCTCCCCACCCTCCTCAATGGCACAGAGGTCCTAAGGTGAGGTCAAACCCCGGCTGCCTTTCGTTGGAATAGAATTAGTTGATTTTACTCTTTTTTCCTCAGAGTCCCAGGAGTAGCTCCTGATTTTAGGTGGCTGTTTAAAATGTACCTGGTTCATAGTCAGTGACATAGAGTTGGAGGTTGGAGAGAAATTCCTTTCAGTTATCTTATTAAGAATGGCAACTACTTATAGTAATCAACACATCCAGAAGGAATAGTTCAGACCCTCACCAATGGACTAATATCGTATGTACCAACAACCAACACAGCAGTAACCTGATATCCAGCAGCCATGTTATAGAACAGCAGCTGACATGACGACCTTTGTATCTGCAGGCCGGTGTTCTATTACCGTGGCGACGAGCTGATGGCTGTGAGGTACGGGCTGTACAAGGCCCACTTCTGGACATGGACCAACGGGCAGGACGAGCGCTCCAAGGTGAGGCTGGTCTCCATGGTAATAGTTACTATGGTAACAAGCTGATGGTAGCAAGTATCTCAGGAAAGTTTTAAACATAGAAGAAGAAGCATTTTCCTGTTCTGTACTGACAGGTTCACCCAGTCAGCAGCCTCTTGGTTTAGCTTGAAAATGTCTTCTTTACATTTGACAGAGAGGTCTTAAAAATGCCTTAACATTGCTGGACAGACAAGTTATTACAGTTCTTATACAAGACTTGCTATCATGGAAGCCATAATTGCCTTGAAAACTGCACAAGATCCTGATCTGCATTCCACTCATCTTCTGTAGGGGATCGACTTCTGCCGCGGGGAGGACATTCCGGGGGTGACGACGATGCAGCAGGTCAACCACACGGACAGCCCGCTGCTGTTCCACCTAGGTCGTGACCCCGGGGAGAGGTACAGCATCAAGTAAGTACAGCATCAAGTAAGGACAGCATCAAGTAAGGACAGCATCAAGTAAGTACAGCATCAAGTAAGTACAGCATCAAGTAAGTACAGCATCAAGTAAGTACAGCATCAAGTAAGGACAGCATCAAGTAAGTACAGCATCAAGTAAGTACAGCATCAAGTAAGTACAGCATTGTACAGCATCAAGAAAGGACAGCATCAAGTAACTACAGCATCAAGTAAGTACAGCATCAAGTAAGTACAGCATCAAGTAAGTACAGCATTGTACAGCATCAAGAAAGGACAGCATCAAGTAACTACAGCATCAAGTAAGTACAGCATCAAGTAAGTACAGCACCAAGTAAGGACCTTTATTATATCAGCCTGATGCTGTTCCAATTGGGCTACAGCATCAAGTGATTACGATCATCAGAGTGGAGCTGTCATAGATCACATGCAGCAAAGTTGAATGCTGCCAATTTCTGCTTGCCTGAAACACTGATTTGATGACTGACGACCTGTCCACAGACCAAAGTCCTCGGAGTACAAGCAGGCGATGAGGAAGCTGGAGGAGGTGGTGGCCAGCCATCGGGCGGGGCTGTTGCCAGGGGAACCACAGTTCAACATGTGCGACTCTGCTGTCATGGTGAGTCATTTGAAGACGAACCAATGGTTCAATTTAGAAACAGAACAAATATCAATACAATCCATCTAAGCTTTCTCACGTTATGCTTCTACACGTCACACAGGCATACATACAAACGCTACCGATTATAATCCTTCTTGGGGAAGGTAATTGTCATTCATGTCTGTGGGAGAGTGTTGTACTCCAGTAATTAGTCTAAGAAGAAAATGTGACGTTTCTGAGTATTTGACCATCTCCACATACAGTCAGGGCAGGCCCGCTGATATGGACCGTTTTGACCTGTGACCTTATTGACCTGTAACCCGAGTGGTGGGCCCGAGGTGCCTGGGATGAAGGATTTGTTCCAAACATTTTGTGAATCAACATTTTAACCAAATTGCTGGTCCTCCACATCGTAAATTCCATGGATTTCCTTTTGTGCCCCATACAGAACTGGGCACCGCCGGGGTGTGAGAAGCTGGGCAGATGTCTGAAGGGACCGGAGTCCAAACCATACAAGTGTCCCTGGCCTCACTGATCTCCTGTACTTCATATAGTGTAGCTACGGTGATGTGATTTGGATGTTAAATGGATGATATATGAAAAATGTAAATTTTGTTGTTCCCTACAATGGAGAGATCTAAACTATATTATGTGTAAATGAAAGTTAAATCATTAGTCTGGGCAGTTTATTTTGCTGTAAAGGAGCAAAGTCAGTCACCATAGTTTCTGCACAGTACTTCAGCAAGAGCTAAAATATATATTAATGAAGTTATAGTCTTAAAAACACGCAGAGCTAATTTTACTTTTATTGATTTGATGTTTGTCATAACACATGCATAATGTGTGTACACTGTTCTTTTTACCACAAATTGTTGGAAAAATTATTTTCTTGATATCTCATGCACTGTGCAATACAAATACCCACCCACAATAGCAATGCAATGAGAATGATTTAGTTATTTACATTTTGGTGTCCAGTCAGGATGATGATTTGCCAGAATCTCCTGCGATGCTGAAGTCAGCACTTTGGTTCTTAAAGTGACAAATTATCTACATATGAATGATGATGATGATTTTCTGTCCAGTCAGAATTTCCCGCCAAGCCTTCCAGCAGGCTGGAGGTGTTTGGTACATTCTGTAGGAGTCGTGATGATGGATTCTCCTGTCGGCTGTCGACAGATGAGTAGCCAGGCAGCCTAACCAGTCACTTGTCCAGGTGTCTCCTCATGTGGGAGTGAAGTCCTATTCTGGAGGCGCAGGAGCGGCCGCAGGTGCTGCAGATGAAGGAGCTTGAGCTTACAGGCACAGAGCCCTGTTTCCTCCTCTCCTTCTTCTCATGTATGGCAGCAGCTCTTTTTGATTCAAAGGCCATGATTCCTGACTTACATTGTCTCTTCCAGTCTGTTCTATCATGAGCAATTTCTTCCCAAGAGTTAATGTTTATATTGCAACTCTTAAGGTTTGCTTTCAGTGTGTCCCGGTATCTTTTAAAGGGTCTACCCTGGTTGCGGTGCCCTTGCTTCAGTTGACCATACAGTAGCATCTTAGGGATTCTGCTGTCTTCCATGCGGACAACATGTCCTGTCCATCTTAGCTGGCACTTGACAATGTAGGAGTCGTAAGCAGAGGTTTAACCTTCAGCACACCGAGCAGCCGTTTGGCTACAGATTCTCCTTTGGTTATGAGGTTAGGCAGCAGGGAGGGGGTTAAAGGTCACAGACTGACTCTGCCATGAGCTGATGTCGGCACTTCTTTAGGCCAGACCAATGTAATTTGGTGGTTCATAGATTCTGTAAAGTGAAAATGTTTGAAACTTCTTAAAAAAACAAGGAGCTGAACATCAGAAATCCAGAGTTTGCAGCAGGAGCTGAACATACAGATGAGTCTATGTCTGAGTAGGGCAGCAGTGGTTGTGTATATAGCAATAATTAGGCACTTAAAATGTTAAACATATGGACTATATAGGATGTAGGAGAACTCTTCTACACAACCAGAATGTACTTACTTTGCTGTGTCTATCAGACACCTTCCTCAGAGCTTTATTGTTGTGTAAAAGAATTCTCTTATATCCTATACTATATTCTACCAACCTGATGAAATTATTCTTGGAGGTAAGCATGGACTGTTTACAACAGCAGATCACAGGTCTTCACATCAAATAAAACACTTTGCCTGAGCTGAACTGTTCTGGTTTCCATTCTTCTGATTGGCTGCAAGATTTATCATCAACTGTTACCATGGCAACTCAAGAAGCACAACACCTTTCAGCTTCTCTTTCGTGATTTGGTCTTTATTAATCACCCGTCTTACAAGCATGTAAAAAGGTGCCAACAGGAAATTACACAATGTAACACTTACAATATGCATAGTTACACAGGACTATTCCATCTTAATTCAGCAGGGGACAGGCAGTAAAAAAACATCAACATTGAAATGACTGCAGAAGTTAATGCATTTCTCTTTACATTCAGTAAAATGCAGTTAGTCTATGAGAAAAGTAGACTGTCTTGTACAACAGTTTCAAAAACAGGTGTTAAGACAGCCCACTATGGATGTAAGAAGCTAAAACATACCCCTGCCTGCCCCCTGCAGTGTTAATATGGAATAACCCGCTCCAGACATTACAGTGCAGAGGCCACAACAGCAGTGCCACATTTTGGCAACCCCTCTGGTGCGGAGCCTTTATGCGCTGCACTTCAGCCGCTTTGATACGTCAGCTTTTTTGTCATCTACCATTCTTATTACTGTGTACATAATATTTCACCTTGCAGTTATCAATAACCCTCAAAGATCTTCTTACGATAATTACCACTCATCATTAAATGAGTACTGTACAATTTCTGCTACTCCCTGTGTCCACACAGAAGCTGGTATAAGCTTAATGCTGCTTTACTGATAGTCACTAACAAGGCAGACAAACGGGTCTTCCACAACTTGTGCTGCAGGAAAACTTGCAAATTTACAAAAGTAGAAGCCATTGAGGTTGTTGGTTTTTGTTTAGTAGTAGATATTTGATTAGTATTTGTGTAAGAAATAAGGCAGTGGGTGAACCTCAAATACAGAATCAAGCAAACATTTACCCCAAGTCACATGACATAATATCATCATAAATTGATAATATAGACATAATTGATATTTGGCTTAAAATTTCACACTGTCTTTGCTAACCATATGTGACCAGAGGTAAGGATGGAGAGCCCTCATCTGGAGACTGTGGAAAATCCCAGAGTTGTGTTTTGTGTAAAAGTGGCAGGTACTACGTAATACAGTTAACCTGCTTATAGACTGTGTAATATCAGATCCAGACAGAGCTATTGTTTATAAACCACCTCAGACTGAGCAAGATGAGAGCACAGAAGTGAAGCAGTCAATACTTCCTGTACAATTATCGAGATAGAGCAAAATTTAAAACAATAGATCAGAAATTTGGTCTACCAAAGACACACATTTAGCATTTTTACAATTCTGCACTACATTTTCATGTAAAATCAAGTGATCTCCCAACTGCAATCATACGTCTTCTCCCTACACCCCTATACGTAAGCTCTGTAGGTAATCCCAAATCCCAGCAGCAGTTAATCCCAAATCCCAGCAGCAGTTTATCCCAAATCCCAGCATCAGCTACTGATTTAATTATCAATACCCCCTGTTCTATCTATAATAAGCTGAAGCCTTCACCATCCATGGTCTATAATAATCGCATTGCTCCCGAGAAGCACGAAAGGGAAAGGTTTGTCATGATATGAGTCTGTCATTCTCAGCAGAAAGTCCTGAGAATCGTATGAAGTAATCTCAGCGTAGATTTTGTGCCTTTCTGAGCAAAGCTTTTGCGGTTCTCTATCAGTGCAGTCCTGTGTAGCCTGGGTACCATCCTCCGTAGCACAAGTAACTGCTGGATCCGTCTAGAATCTTACCCGAGGTTAGCAGGCAGAAAGCTGAGCCTGTGGTTACTACGGAGGATGGTACCTACGGAGGATGGTACCTACGGAGGATGGTACCTACGGAGGATGGTACCTACGGAGGATGGTACCAGACTCGCAGAGTGGCCGCTAGTCTGAGTACTCCTGCAGAAACTTGTTGTGGAAGGCTGTGAAAGCGTCCATGAAGATTTTCAGCTTGTCGGGCTGGGGGAGGATGGTCGTCCTGGGGGGAACAAGGACAGAGATATTTGTCATCATGTCATATCTTTAAATATCAAACCTCATTTTCAAACTATGCCATACTAATCAATGTGTTTTAGTTAATCAGAGTGTTTTTAGTTAATTAATACATGTAGTATCTCTTGATAAACAAACACCATTTTAAAAATTGTAAAACACCATTTTAAAAATAAATCCATTAGGGAACTTTTACTTCCCAACTCCACGCAGAGAACAGGTAAGAGCTTTCCAACCAAGCAACTCAAACAAACCCCCCCCACCTGAAGTGGTATGTTCCGTCCCTCTGCCCGAACCCGCTGCCCGGCACCACACATATCCCAGCCTGCTCCAGCAGCTGCAGAGCATAGAAGCCATCTGGTGACTGCCCCAGGGACTGCAGGGAGGGAAGAGTGAAGACAAAATATTATATTAAGTTGTGGAACTTTTTCCTCTATTTGAAAACAAAACTTTTTAGTTCACCTTCAGTTAGTACACGTTAAGCACAAGTAGGACCTCAACACTGTAGGGTTAAATCTGTACAAGTGGCCACCTCTACCTGGCCCATGTGAACACTTTTTGGTGTATCTTAGATAAATCTTCCCTTTGACACAAGCATTAGGAAGCTAATGAAATAATGTGGACAGGTGTTCTACAGTGACCAGAGTTTACTGGCTGGTTTTTAACTGTATGCCTAGTGTGGGACCTTTCTGTCCTGGACCTGCACAAAGTTGTGTTTGTTTGTTTGTTACTGGGCTGTAAATATGACGAGGTCTGCACTGACCTTGGCCTTCTCCACGGCGCGGGGCGGCAGGTGTATCCTGGGAAAGGCGTACATGGCGCCCTGCACCGTGTTGCACGTCACGCCCTCGATGGAGTTGAACGTCTCTGCGACCAGCTTGGCTCGCTCTGCCAGGGACTTCAGCACGGCTGTCTTCTCCTGCATGGCGGACAGGGGAACATCTTACAGGTGAACATCTTACAGGTGAACATCTTACAGGTGAACATCTTACACTGTAAGTTACAGGTGAAGGTGATCTCTAACCAGTTCTAACCAGTTCAGCTAACTGAAGAGCTAATCTTCCACTGATCGTGACAGAGAAGACAGACGCTATGTACAGTATTAACAGGTGCATTGGACTGGGAATTCCCCTAACTCTTTTCAACAAGCACAAGGAACCACGCCTTAATGCCCAGTCCTAAAGAATACAACGCCTTCCAGTAGCGTGCATGTTGGGTGATCGACACAGCTGGGATTGGAAACTTCAACTAAATAAACCTATAGTAACAGTGAAGTGCGAATTTGTCAACAAATCATAATACATTTCTCATAATACATTTCTCTTAAAGCCTTCTCATGTTCTACAAAATACACCTAGTGATTAAAATACACCTGGTAATTAAAATACACCTGGTGATTAAAATACACCTGGTGATTAAAATACAAAATTCAATGTAAATGCACCGGTACCATCAGGAGTGGCAGGAACGCATACCTTGATGAAGGACTCGTAAGAAGGCTCCCCCGGCTGTGGAGGGTTAACCACACAATCCATGGTCGCCTGTAGGTAACATTGGTACCGTGAGTACACAGGTTAAACATGGTGTCACATCTACTTTTCGGCGGCTCCAGGAATCGTCCAAAAACCTTACGAAAACTAGATATCCAGGATTCGTACTTCCGGTGCCGTCAATCATGGTGATTGACAGTACAGAAAACATTATTATGCACGCCCATGTTTCCATATATGGGTCGACCTTGTGAGACCTCGACAGACTCAAGTTGCGAGAGATTAAAACCCGGAAGTGACCGCTGCCCTCCCCATGATAGGACGTCATCTGAATACTGAATGTAAATAGAATGTGACGCTACACGAAAAAAAAACTTCAAACACACAACACATAACATAGTCGTGCGACTATTATTGTCTATCGTTGTGGACAACGGTTGTCTTTAGACATGCGTTCAATCTCAGTATTACGGGGCACCCGCGGTGCAGGATACCATTGCGGTGCGTGCGTGACCCACAGTGACCGCTTGCTCGCAAATCAAAAATGGCGGGAGAATTCCTTATTTTCGTCAGGCGTTCAGGCCGTTTTCTGGATATCCAGGAATCGTCCTCCTGTTCAGGCCGTTTTCTGGATATCCAGGATTCATCCTGAGCCTGTTCAAGCCGTTTTCTGGATATCCAGGAAGCGTCCTCCTGTTCAAGCCGTTTCCTGGATATCCAGGATGTGGACCAGGCCTTGTGTGACAAAGGGACGCCATCTGGATGCTATTAACACGTTACCGTGAATGTGTCGCTATACGGAAAACAACAGTAGCTTTATCCCATCTTGACTGGCTGCCATTTGTTGATTCATTACGCAAAAAGCATTTTGGGCCTGATACGTAAGTAACATGTAAACATCAAAGTATCATTATCAACATTCGTTTAAGTTCTGTAACACCAGGATCAACAGAATATTAAAACTACACGATCTTCTTGCGGGGAGATACAAAGATGGCGGCTTTCTGACGAAAACAACATGCCCCCGCCCTCCGCATAGTTTCCTCCCTCGAAAACAGGAAGCTCCACCCCACGTACACGTTCTGGATAAACACCGTCGTCTATCCAGGAAACGTCCTGTTTGCGACGATTTCTGGATATCCAGGAATCGTCCTTCTGCTCAGGACGATTCCTGGATATCCAGGATTCGTCATATTACGAAAGTTAGATACTGACGAAAGTTGGATACAACACATGGTTATTAACTAACTAGAACACTGGGAGCAGGACAGTACATAATCACTCACATCCCCACAGGTCAGGGTACCCCACCATTTCTGGCTTCCATTGAAACTTATCATGAAGAGACTTTTTTCATCAATGCCATGGTGCAATGAGAAAGTTAACTTAAAGTAAAAATTGCCACCTGTATACTAGAAATAAAACATACTTTGTTGCCAGACATATCTCATTCTAAACAAAATCATCTTCTCTTTGCAGCCTTAGAGCAAAACCCGATAGCAAAGATTCTCCACAAAATCTTCAGAAAAAAGTCTAAACTGTAGGGGTCAAATGTTGATATTTATGTCATACCTGGGTCGCCAATACATTCAATACGGGTGTTCCGGACCGGGTGATAACTTCCGTATCAGACCGGCTCTAAGCTGTATCACACGGGCTCCATTCGAATAAATCAAACTATTTCGAGCGGGACGAGTGAGGCGCCGTTGAAAATTATTCGAATACCTGAATTGGACGTTGGAACATTACTGTTGTAACTTTTTCTTTGAGGGCACCAAATTTGTTCAGCTTCTGGCGCATTTCGCATCAAAACATGTTTTTTTTTTCAGGTGGGTATGACATAAATAATGGCCTTCGGGTAATCCCTCCCGCGGGTTGGGCTGGTACCTTGGGTGACACGGAATACAACGTGTTGTATTCTATTGTTATCACTCAGTCCAAACTTATATTCTGGGACTACTATTGGCCCGTTGCAGAAACTTTGAGTTGTGCACAGATTGGTTTCTCACCTGTCCTGACACAGGTGGGCACAGCTTACCTGTCCTGACACAGGTGGGCACAGCTTACCTGTCCTGACACAGGTGGGCACAGCTTGGTGGAGACCAGTTTCTTCAGCTGCAGCTTTACTTGTGGGTCCATGTTGATCACCTCCATGTAGCCTCCACGGAAACCACACCTAAAACAAACATCGTTACCATGACAACCCTAAGTACTCTCTCCCATGTAGCCCTTGTTACCATGACAACAGTACTCACTCTCCCATGTAGCCCTTGTTACCATGACAACAGTACTCACTCTCCCATGTAGCCCTTGTTACCATGACAACAGTACTCACTCTCCCATGTAGCCCGTGTTACCATGACAACAGTACTCACTCTCCCATGTAGCCCGTGTTACCATGACAGAGTACTCACTCTCCCATGTAGCCCTTGTTACCATGACAACAGTACTCACTCTCCCATGTAGCCCGTGTTACCATGACAACAGTACTCACTCTCCCATGTAGCCCGTGTTACCATGACAACAGTACTCACTCTCCCATGTAGCCCGTGTTACCATGACAAGAGTACACACTCTCCCATGTAGCCCGTGTTACCATGACAACAGTACTCACTCTCCCATGTAGCCCATGTTACCATGACAACAGTACTCACTCTCCCATGTAGCCCGTGTTACCATGACAACAGTACTCACTCTCCCATGTAGCCCGTGTTACCATGACAACAGTACTCACTCTCCCATGTAGCCCGTGTTACCATGACAACAGTACTCACTCTCCCATGTAGCCCTTGGACGTGGAGTGGAAGGAGGCGAGCTCCAGCCCGGCGTACTCCGGTCCCAGCTCAAACAGCGTCTTTTTAAAGGAGTGGAACGCACAGCCGTCCGCATAGATGTTGTCTTGGTACACCTGGAGTAAACATAAACAACAACATAAACAACAACAGTAGCATCTACAACACAGCCGTCCGCGTAGATGTTGTCTTGGTACACCTGGAGTAAACATAAACAACATAAACAACAACAACAGCATCTACAACACATCCTTCTGCATAGATGTTGTCTTGATGCACCTGCAGACAACATAAACAACAAAATAAACAACAAAATAAACAACAACAGTATCTACAACACATCCTTTCACATAGATGTTGTCTTGATACACCTGGAGTAAAGAAACAACAACAATATAAACAACAACAACATAAATAACAACATAAATAACAACAACAGCCATCTGCATAGATGTTGTCTTGGTACACCTGCAGACAACATAAACAACAACATAAACAACAACAACAGCATCTACAAAAAATCATTGCAGACAAGTTTGTTGTAAGAAGTGCTTACCTCATCAGCCATGAGGAAGAGATGCTCTCTGGCTGCAAACTTGATAATCTCCTGCACATTCTTCTTACTCAGCACCTGGCCTGGAGGGAACACATGACTAAGGTCAATTCTCCCGACCCACTACAAACAACACCTCTTAATTCTCCTTAGTAATACTGAACTACCTGTAGGGATACTGGGGTTGATGAGAAGGCCTTGAGGGAACACACGACTAAGGTCAATTCTCCCTACCCACTACAAACAACACCTCTTAATTCTCCTTAGTAATACTGAACTACCTGTAGGGATACTGGGAAATGATGGTTGATGAGAAAAAAAATTCTCCTTACCTGTGGGGTTACCAGGATTTATCTATTTTATCTATCTATAAATATTTTAGGGTAGTCCCTAAAGTTGTAAAAAAACTGATTTCAAAGGGAGGCCAAAAACAGATTCTCCTTGCCTGTGTGGTTACCTGGATCTATGACACAGAGAACCCGGGTGTGCAGTGATGAGATGACTAATTCTCCTTACCTGTGGGGTTACCCGGGTTGATGACACAGAGGACCCGGGGTGTGCAATGTTCCCGCGCCTCCTTGACAGAGCGCTCGAGCTCAGCGATGTCCAGCGCCCAGTTGTTGTCCTCGTCCAGGTAGTAGTTCACCTGCAGAACCACCAAGTCACAGTCAGGTTTGGGAAGGAGACTTGAAAGTTATCAACTCTCTGCATCGATGAAGGTTAGGAAATAACATATGCCAAATAGCAGTTACTCAAGCAACAGGAAATTTTGGTGCCCAGTTGCTCTATTCCAAAGTTATATCCAGTTGCTTGTCAAATGAGTAACTGCTATTTGGGGTAGAATATGAACAACTCTCAGGATGCAGAAGCAGAGAAGTTTCCAGAGGCGGGGCTGTCTCCAGGACCCGTCCCTCCTTCCCGGGATGGAAACTTGGTTCTTGGGACGGGGTAAAACTTCACCCAATTCGGTCCAGAAAACATGAGCTTATATTGTGACAGATTTAAAACAAAGTTGGTCCCCAAACAATGAGCAGGCCAGAAATAAATCAAAGCTGGAAGCAGCCCTGCCTGTAGGCCATTCCATTAAATCTTGAGGTGGTGGGAAAAACATTTTCATCACACAGCCTTTTATTTCAACACCCCCCTTAACTTTCTTTCATGTAACAGCCCTAGAGCAGACAATAGGGCTGGGTATCGGTACGGTGTACCGGTACAAAACCTGTTTTTCTTATTGGACCGGTCCGGAAAAACCGGACCTGAAAAAATTAGGTAGACCGGATGTTGGACCTATTGGACAATGAACAGATTATATGGTAAGGTATTCACACATTTTGGGGCTTACCGGTCGAAGAAAATAACAAGGGCGAAGCAGAGTAGGGTCTATAGTCATTTCTACCAAGTTTTACAGTAAATCATACAGAGGCAGTTAGCCTTGTAGGACTTTAAAATGCCAGTGGGAGTCGAATACTCCACGAAACAGATTTCTTTGCAGCAAATTGGACCATTGTTTTGAGTATCGTCTATTCACAAGTTTTCACATACTGAATCAGGTCCAGGTTCAGGTCCGGACCTGGACCTAATCCTCTGGACCTAAACCGGACCTGGACCTGAATTTTCTGTACCGGTACCCAGCCCTAGCAGACAATCCTCCGTGTCAAATTTCAAGATTCAGCAATTCAGTGATCATTCCGCTCCAACATGTCCTTCCACGCGTAGGAAATGATGCCGGCACAGAACATTTCAGGGCAGGCAGGTGTGTTACATCATACAAGTGCAGTCATGTGCAGACATGTCAGGACAGCAGCCATTAGTTTTCTGGGGAAGAAGCTTCCGTCTTACGCAGCCAGACTCAGATGTTTGCTGAAGGTAAGGCCATACCAATCTAATTTGTTGGTTCTCAGATTTAAAAAAAATATATAAACATATGCTCAACTGGAAAACATTATGCAAACAAAGCCCGAGGACCAGGTTTATGCCTTGGTGCACTCAGTTTATGGAGTGAATACAGTCATATTTAAGTTTTCCTCCCTGCCCTATGCTTTTATGATGGATGTCAACTTGCTACATTTCTAAAAATCCGAGAAGCAAGGAAATCAGTTCTCAGGGATCGAAATACTTTTTTTTTTGCTACATGCAAAATTGCAAGTTGGCAAAAATTTTACCTGCAATTTGAAAAATTTACATGCAACATACAACTAGTCTATGCTGCAATGTTCTAGCCAGCATCCATCATTCCGTCCTTTGGCGGAATTTTGCTGCAAAGACTGATAAGCATTTTGCCCATTCTGTTATTTTTGGCGGACAGAAATTGGTGCATGAAAATATAGACAGAACTTGAAATTTTGGAAAGATATCCACATAATCAGCATGTAAGTTTGCAGCAAAGCCGAATTTGATTATTTCTAGCACCTACTGACAACCGGTGAGGATCCCCGTCAGACAAACAAAGGCATCGTGGCCTCAGTATTTTTACCTATAGGCCAAGTATTTTCAACATGCAAGATTGCAAGTTCAGAATATTTTTACGTGCAAATCTCAAAAATCACTTGCAAATTGCAAGTTAAGTATGTGTATTTCGAACCCTGAGTTGGCATGGCCTAAACATGAAAAACTACATGTCGACTGTTGCAAAACCAGGTGCAACACAAGAGATCACAAAACAGGAAGTGCTGATGCTGGAAAATGGCAACAATAGGGGAGCAACTGTGTTGTTAGTATCGCCATGGCAACAGTAGCTGTAGAACTGTGTTGTTAGTATTGCCATGGCAACAGTAGCTGTAGAACTGTGTTGTTAGTACAGCCACGGAACACGTTAGCGCATGGCACCCTGGGTACCTGGTGTGCGTCCAGCTGACTGGCAGCTGCAGAGTAGAGTGGGTACTGGGGGATGGGGATCATGATCCCAGTACGGGTCTTCCCCGACCCGGCCACCAGCAGGTGTAGGCAGTTCTGTACAGGAGAAACCTGGGTTATACTAACGTGGGTTATACTACCGTGGGTTATACACTAGGCTGGGCAGGCATGGGACAAAACCAGGACTGCTACTCTGCAAGTTTCATACATCTATACAACCACATGTAGAGATAGGAACCCATAGGCAGAGCAGCCTGATCCTGTCTGATGCCAGCCCAGCCAGCCATACTCTAACAGTAGGCAGGGACGTCCCCTAGCGACTGTACCTGTACTGCGTTCAGCTCGGCCACGACGGCGGAGTAGAGCGGGTACTGCGGGATGGGGATCATCACGCCGGTCTGGTCCCGCCCCTCGCCGCGAACCATCAGCTTCACCATGTTCTACACATCCGCAGTCATGGCAACGGTAAACATGCTTCATGTTCTAAACATCCGCAGTGAGCGTTAACATGCAAGGAAACCTCGGCAATGTGTAACATGCTACCTATCTAATATCTACAAGAAAGAATCTCTTACATGATGGCACATAAGGTGCACTGCAAATTTTATGCCATATGATCGACATGCAGAAACTGTAATTTGACACCATATGATCGACATGCAAAAACTGTAATTTGACACCATATGATCGACATGCAAAAACTGTAATTTGACACCATATGATCGACATGCAAAAAGTGTAATTCACTCTGTCCATTCTTTGTCAGCAGGGCTAGCCCTTTCTGACAGCCACAGGCTAGTTGGGCAGCTCTGACTGTGAATGCTGAACAGCCAAACCAACCAAATATAAAAGTGTTACTTAAACTTTCACATGCAAAACTTTGAACACTTTCATCAACGAGACTGGTGTCTAGAAGGCTCCACTTAAGGTTTGGGAGTGCAGCAGTTCATAGCTGCTGTTGGTATCTGCTGTAGGTAGCTGCTGTAGCCACGTACCTTAATGGCATCGCTGGCTCCGGTGGACAGGAAGATGTTATCTGGGTCGGACGGGAAGCCGTCCCTTCTCTCGATGTACGCAGCAATGTCCTTCCTGATCACCTCCACACCCACGCTGTCACTGTAGGAACCTGGGACAGACAATCACACACCCACGCTGTCACTGTAGGAACCTGGGACAGATAATCACACACCCACGCTGTCACTGTAGGAACCTGGGACATATAATCACACACCCACGCTGTCACTGTAGGAACCTGGGACAGATAATCCCACGCTGTCACTGTAGGAACCTGGGACAGATAATCACACACCCACGCTGTCACTGTAGGAACCTGGGACAGATAATCACACACCCACGCTGTCACTGTAGGAACCTGGGACAGATAATCACACACTCACGCTGTCACTGTAGGAACCTGGGACAGATAATCACACACCCACGCTGTCACTGTAGGAACCTGGGACAGATAATCACACACCCACGCTGTCACTGTAGGAACCTGGGATAGATAATCACACACCCACGCTGTCACTGCAGGAAACTGGGACAGATAATCACACACCCACGCTGTCACTGTAGGAACATGGGATAGATAATCACACACCCACGCTGTCACTGTAGGAACCTGGGACAGATAATCACACACCCACGCTGTCACTGTAGGAACCTGGGACAGATAATCACACACCCACGCTGTCACTGTAGGAACCTGGGACAGATAATCACACACCTACGCTATCACTGTAGGACCCTGGATTACACACCCACACAAGGTGATAAAATGTCCAGTTGTTCTGGCTAGGAGGAAAAGCAGGAAAAATGTGTGAGGAAAGGCATGACATAGATTGTGCTGGTTACCGTCCAGCAGAGTAGCTATTGTGCAACCTGAAAAGAGTCGAGACTCAATAAAGAGGAGGAATTATAAATCATACAGAACGACAAAGCTGCTTTAACACCAACACAAATCACCAGGAGTCACCAAATCCACCTGAAATCAGAACTGACTCTCAGTGATACTAAGAGCCCAGGAGCTGGTAAGTACTTGGGATGATCAGGAAATGTAACATGATTAAAGCTACAATGGCTGCTAGTACAGACTACTCCATGTCAACTGTTCAGGGTGGAGCAGGAAAGATTTTTCATTTTGACTTAATGATCAACTTTCCTGTTACATGTGTATTACTATTTTAGATCATCTGTGCTATGACACCATTACAGGATAATAATCAGCTCCTGGTGTGGAGATGGTGATCAGAATGTCTGCCTAACGAACTTTTAAATAAGAACAATTACTGGAAATGTATTTAAGTTTGCGGGGATTTAATTTTGCGGTAGCTGGTGAAAGGTGGTTCGCGGTAGCACCATGCACTGTGGTATCTTACTGGCATGGAAAATGTTCGTGGCAGTTTTAAGTTCCTGGTGAATTGACAATGCAAAAACCGCGAAAATAAAACCACCGCAAATATTTCTGCATTTACAGTAATTTTGTGTCAAATTATGGGTCATGCACTGCCACCATTGGGCCGAAACAACTCAACCCTGCGGTTCTTGGATGTTTGCAGAAAAACAATATGGAACAATTGAATATATGAAGTAGTAAATGGCTCTGTTAAAATCATTTAAACATACAAATAATTTTTGTGATTTTGTGAGAAGTTCCAAGAAGCAGAGAATGCAGTTGTTTTGGCCAACAGAAGTAAGCGTGGAAGGAGCTACCGATTCCGTGTGACTCAAGCAGAGTGTGCAGAGGTACGGCCATCACATCGTCTGTGGAGTAACGGGCACAAGCACGGACAAGTTATGGTTAGCACTGGGAGTCTAGCACAAGCATGGACAAGTTATGGTTAGCACTGGGAGTCTAGCACAAGCACGGACAAGTTATGGTTAGCACTGGGAGTCTAGCACAATCATGGACAAGTTATGTTTAGCACTGGGAGTCTAGCACAAGCACGGACAAGTTATGGTTAGCACTGGGAGTCTAGCACAAGCATGGACAAGTTATGGTTACCCAGTAGCAATGGGAGTCTAGCACAAGCATGGACAAGTTATGGTTAGCACTGGGAGTCTAGCACAAGCATGGACAAGTTATGGTTAGCACTGGGAGTCTAGCACAAGCACGGACAAGTTATGGTTAGCACTGGGAGTCTAGCACAATCATGGACAAGTTATGTTTAGCACTGGGAGTCTAGCACAAGCACGGACAAGTTATGGTTAGCACTGGGAGTCTAGCACAAGCACGGACAAGTTATGGTTAGCGCTGGGAGTCTAGCACAAGCACGGACAAGTTATGGTTAGCGCTGGGAGTCTAGCACAAGCATGGACAAGTTATGGTTAGCGCTGGGAGTCTAGCACAAGCACGGACAAGTTATGGTTAGCGCTGGGAGTCCAGCACAAGCATGGACAGATTAGCACTGGAAGTGCAGCAGGCAATACGTTAAGAGGACACATACGAGATATGTAAAATACAAACTTTCTATGACCTTCTGTACTAGTAATGAATGATAAACTGGGCTGGAGAGTAAATTTCTTCTCCATTTTATTGTGAGGAGTATTAAAGGACTGAATCACTGAAGATAGACAGAAGAACACTTAACAAGAAGTTAAGAGTTACATGTTGAACTTCTACAAACCAAGGCTCCGCCTCCTTACCTAAACTCCCTCCCTTGCAGCCCTGGAGAATCCTGCGAGCGCGCTCCCTCACGTCTGCTGGGAAACTCTCATCCTTCAACAGGTCAGGGTTCACACACAGGCTGATGACCTGGGGAAAGGTCAAAACAACAGGTCAGGGTTCACACACAGGCTGATGACCTGGGGAAAGGTCAAACAATAGGTCAGGATTCACACACAGGCTGATGACCTGGACAGGTGAAGCAACATGTGAGGTATCATGCACAAGTGCAGGACAACAAGTCTAGGTACACTCACACACACACACACACACACACACACACACACCACACATTATCGCATGCACATACACACGTCAGGGCTTTAGCCAGCGTCCGTTTTTCCGTCAATTGACGGAAATTTGCTGCGTGTGACGGAAAAAAATTTCAACCAATCCGTCAACCTTGACGGAAAAAAATCGTTGATTGAAGCAAGGAGGCCAAGTTGAAAAGAGGGCAGCTACGGCTTGGGGACGCCCGGACAGCCCATTGTCGGAAAGCCACACACTGTTTGCTTTGCTATTGTCATGATTGTTGACGATTGTGTGTCGGCACCCTTTCGCATACGATAATCTCATTAAAAACCCGTTTTTCAAGGTCTCACTCCAAGAACAGTGCATTCTACGAACTTTGTTTGGAATCTTGACACTCATCAAAACCTAACTTGTACAATAGCGTGCCGGGGCTGGCGGCCGTACAAATTATTTTCGCTCGCCCAGCCGCGCCGCTTACGACAACGCAAGGTGCCCGGCAGTCGCAGCTAAAAGAACCGGCACATCATGCTATCCACAGATAGTTTGATCAAAAACATAATCTTTAGGATCTAAAATGTTGCACGGTTCTCTTCAGTGGGAATTTTGTTTTTGTTTTGACGAGAAAACGCTAATTTTGCAGCGACACAGATGAGATACCCACGCCACGTTGTTGTTGGCACACTTCCGGGTTAATTGAACGCCAAAATTCCACCAAATGCACCATAAATCCGTATATGAATGCATGTTTTCTCAAAAGAGTCTTTGAGTAATTGTGTTCTTAATCAGAAAATTGTTGTGTAATAGAAAAATATAGCGTTCTCCTGCCTTTACAAATGTAACATTTTCAAACAAATAAAATATTTGAACGCTGGTGCGCGCGGTGCATCGTGGGTCGGTATCCATTGCTTTACCAATCAGAGCGCGGGATCTGAGGAGACGCCCCTCCAGATGTTACGATCAACCAATCAACAGTGCGTATTGAGAATATGTAATGTTAGATTTGCATACCCCGCGAGTTGATTTTAGCGCCGTGTTTTTGCGGGGAAAACGCAAGGAAACGATGTTTTACTGTTCACATTATTACAAAACGTCAGCGTGGTGTCATATTTTCTCCCAATGACAACATTTATATCGGACGAGGTAGACATTTTTGCAGTCCATGACGGAAATTTTTACGCGATGACGGAAAAAAAAAGATTCTTGACAGGAATTTTCCGTCAATGGGAATTGGCTGACGGAAAAAAATCTCGAGCTGGCTAAAGCCCTGACACACGTAGACATCGTACTGCAAGTGATGCAAAAACTAACATTTACGCCAATATAATACAGTATAGTGTACCTGTCTGAAGAAATTGATGGGTTTCTGTCCAATGGTGTGTGTGTGTGTCTGTCTGTCTGTGTGTGTGTGTGTGTGTCTGTGTGTATACATGTGTGTGTTTGTGTGTGTGTGCATGTATGACATACCTGTCTGAGGAAAGTGATAGGTTTCTGCCCCATGGCGTGTGTGTGCGTGTCTGTGTGTGCGTGTGTCTGTGTGACATACCTGTCTGAGGAAAGTGATGGGTTTCTGCCCCATGGCGTGAGCATCTCCGATGTTGGCCTTGATGACCTGCTTGAAGGGTTTGGGAACTCCCTGGGGGACAGAAAATCACAATCATACGTAAAATAATAAAACAACAGTTTATGAACAAATTATTCAGACCACAGCCACCAACGAACCACATCCTGCACAGAACTGAGAACACAAAAGTCTTCTCTGTGAATACTTAAACCCAGCTATATCAAGTCCAGGTTATAACTGAGCACATCTGTGTCAGGTGTGAGCTCACTGTGTGACTGTAGGTAATACAGGTAAACACTTACATTACCAGGTAAACAATAAGTGACTAAGTATGTAACCCCATCCAGGATATAGCAGGTTTCCATGACCACTGCCTGGTTCTGTGGCAGTTTTCTGTTTACGACTTCTGCACCCAGCCCCACACTGACACACACATCTCCAGGTCGATCTCATGATTACTGCATGTTACAGGTTTATTACATGTTCTAGCTACTGGATATTGATTGGGGTTCCTTCTGCCAACTTAAGTCAGGTCCGCAGTGGGCGCAGTGCCAGCTGTGTGACAGGAAGTGTAATATTGTATAATACCAGAAAAAGATTTTCAAATTGGATCCTTACTCTCACGATTTTATTCATAACTGTCCATTGTCACTTGTATATCTACTATGTTTATACCATGTACTTGCAATAAGCCCTCGGGCACGAACTTGCAAATAAACTCCTTCTATTTATTTCACTTCTTTGATTTTTTTTCATAGTTTTAGATATGATCTTGCTATCTAGAAAATTGTCAAAAACAGAATTTAGCCTTGTGATGCCAGTGTTTTTCTTACTCAATAAACCATTACTACAACAACAACATGTATAATGCATGACCTTCTAGGTACCTGTCAGGGCTCCATTGGACATCAGCCCAACTCAGCTGCAGGGACTCCCATATGCATACAGGATTGATTCAATAAACAGATTAAGAGACCCAAATGTGAAATTTCATCTATAAAGATAAAATCACCCTTTCCAGCTCCTTCTCCAGCTCGGTTGCCCTGGCAACAATGGGTCCCCGGACGGCGTACTCCACCTTCTTGACGAGCGGGTTCATGGAGTCGATGGTCAGCACCTTGGCCCGGGTCTGGCCCGCGGGCCCGGTCGGGCCGCCGTTCTGGGGGCCGTTTCCCAGGTGGGACGACATGGCCACGAGTCTGCGTTTGGCTGGGTGAGGTCTGCAGGGACAGACATGTATATCAGGAACCACTGAACATACACATCAACAATCATAAAACACATATATATATATATATATATATATATATGTAACATCAAGGTCTGCAGGAACAGACATATATAACGTTATATCCATCAAACATAGCCGGGGTGACTCTGTAGAAAACGTATTTACTTGTAAATTGTAATACATAGACGTTGTTTTCTATAAAGGGCGAGCTCCGTTGGCCATAACGGTTTTTGTGGTTACGTTCGGTGACGTTTTGGTAGCGATTCTGAGCGTTCCGTTTTATGGCCGAACCACCACCGAACATGACTGACAACGCTTCGGAAGATTTCGAGGAGCGCTGCCAAACAGCCAAGATGGCGGCCCGGTAGTAAAAACAGTGAGAAATGTTTGTAACAGGTTGGGTTGTGGAATACTTAGGGCTCTGCAGGCGAATGACATTGACAATCACTGAACACACAAACACAGAGGACACAATGTGTACTCAAACGTTTTTTTTTAGTCGTTTTTATCTAACAGGTTGGACACAGAGAAGAAAAAAAATGACAAAATCGAAAGCCCGATAAAAACGACTAAAAAAAACGTTGAAAAACAGCCAAAGCCTAACCTCTGCTTGGAGAGTAACAGTAGGGGTTACATGGTTACTAGTACTGTACTACATCAACACATCATCAAGGTATTAGTGTACTATCCGAATGGCATGTCTGCCTCAGCTGGGTCAGCCTGGGTGGGTCTGTTTTCAATTAAACTTGTCAGAAGGGACAAGACAGTCTGACACATGATACATTCCCACAAGTCTATAATTTCAACACTTTAGTCTCAGATCCAGGAAACAAGGCAGATACTGAGTGAGATGGACAGCAAATACACAACCCTCTGTTACCTTCAGTGCAGGAGTGGGGGTAAAAATTTTTATGCTTCTGATAATCAATTTAGACAATCAAACTATTTTAGTTTGTCATAACGAGTTATTTGAAAGACATTGTTAACACTGTAACACTGTATCCAGTTAACAATGTGACACTGTACGTCTTGTGCTGACACCTGATCAATGTGCCATAGAAAGGAACCTGTACTTATTTCATAAGAGACCCAGTTTTGGGGTTACCTCACGCCCCCCTCCCCACGCCGAGTGACAGTGGGAGGACCGCGCGGCGCGCTGACGGTGTCTGTCCGTCATCAGACAAAAACATCCCCGCAAATCGACACTTAACTCACCCAGACATGAACCGAGACAGCATACTTCAGCCTAAAGACGCGGAAAGTTCCTTAGCGACGCCCTAGAGTCCGTCCGAGGGCTCAAAATCTGCAAACTCAGCTGGGAACCTGCGTAGTGGGGAAGGTCCGGGGGTGGCCGAGTCTATCAGACCATAGATAATAGGGGCGGTGCCTTTTTTGGTACGCCCAAGAAGTGGATTTTCTAGTGTTTTATTCAAAGCAAACAATGATGAACCACCTTATAACAATACTTTGAGTCTTTGTTGTTCTAAAGTGATTGTTTTTAGTAAAACTTAACGTAATCGAAATGTTCAGACATCGTCTGTTACCTACAATTAACTTTGTGGACTAGTCTATATTCACTTTGACCCCAGAAGTCAAGGTTACTTAACCAACTATAAATCGACGCTATCTGATATATTTGCGATCAACCATGTACAGGATGCTGGATGATATGTTCTGTTACTAAACTGTTCCATAGCTTCAGTATTTAGAAGCAAACTTTCAAGAGAAAAGTTTAAATAATTTTGCGTCACGTGACTTTGTTTTCCGGCCGCCATCTTGTTTTCCCGAGGTCATTGCCCCCTGTGGCTCCGGAGTGAATGTTGTGAGGAGAGAGACCAAGCTCCTTGGAGAGACGGAGTTTGTTGATCAGGGAGCGGAGTTCCCGCCAGTCTGTTGGGCTCTAGATTAGTCTCCTCCCGCCAGAGATGGTCATGAAGCAATGTCCGGCATGTGCTCAACAGGTAGGGACGAAATAACCGCAAACTAACCTCAAGTCAACCTCACTCATCAGTCTATGGCGAAAACTTTCTGACGGCGTCGAGACTGTTTTTAAATTGTGGAGTCTACAGTCGAGCTCAGGCTGTTTCAGTGTTTGTGATCGGAATTTATATAATTCATTTAACAAGGAGGAACTGGGTAAAACGGCCTGCTGTTTGCCATACTTTTAATACCATACATACCATACAGTTGATTGGTACAAGTCAGCTTTAATAGTGAATATTTATAGTTTTAGACTTCATGACTGTTCGGTAGGCAGACCAGTCGGACCAGCCTGTATTTGAGTGATCTTTACTGTACCGTAGTGTTCGAATAAAGCAGCCTGAACCCAAACACATGAACCCCGGCTTGTGTGTCAGACACTGATCCTGCTCTGCTGTGACGTCACGGCCCCACGGCGGCGTTACAGGGGGATCAGGTTACAGGGAAGGGCAGGCTAAAGTCAACATCACGTGAACATACCTGCACAGGTAATGTTACAGGTGAGGTGCCATACCTGACCTGGCATGCACAGCAGGTGTGTTACCTGTGCATGGTGAACAGGTGTGTAAGGTACTGTCGCCTTACAGTTACACCAGGTGCAAGTTGTCTCAACAACCCAACAGGTTGGTAATCATATAATGCTAACTAATTATCGATCCATGGGTGACTCATCAGAGTATATGCTATAGCAAGCTTTATCTCAGGCAAATCTACACTTTGGCTGGACACACTGCCCTGTGGGTTTTGTTATCAGTCTGGTGAACAGCTGACTGTGGCGCACACAGAAGGGTGCTTTTCTGTTCCTGGATAAAAGATTTTCTGTAGATCTGTACTAAACAACAGAGTAAAGTGTGTTTTTAATGTTACTGTTGACTCCGTCTGTCTCAGGAGTTGTAACAGCCAACAAAAATTGTTCCTGTAGACTTATTGTACTAGTATTAACTGTGTTGAAGCCAGACCAATTCTGAGTGAGGACAGTAGTTGCCAGAATTACTCTCCAAGAACACAAGAAACCAGTGACTTGTTCTCCACACAGCTTATTAATCTGGTATGGCCCTGTCTACATGCATGGCAGTGTTCACACAATACATGTAGTACCGAATGTAGGTTACAATGGCTAAAGTTTTTACCAATGAGGAACTTTACTGGCTGGTCTGTATTTACCTTATGATATTATCCTCTCTCAAATACTTACATTCATGTATGGACATATGATTATGACATGTGGACATTGTTACAACATACTCATCTCAATTGTTATAACTATATAGGGTTGTACTGTGCTAAGGAGGTCATGGGTTACCAAGTCAGTCACCAACAATCAGAGAAAACCACAGTGATTATCATAAAGCACAGTAGGGGCATCTTCTCTGGATAGTTTTAAGAACGCTTGCAGATAGATGTGCAAAAGTTAGGTGTGAAGGGTCGTTCGGTGTAATAATATATAACCAGCTGCTGCCGCACAGCATGCCTGCGAAACTGGTGTGTTACACCGAAGGGCGGTAATACTGGCCATATACATGCAATATAGATACAGATTATATAAGCTAAGGTACAGTAACCCATATATAATACTAACAGCATGTGTGTCCAGTACCATGTATCAGCTGCTGCACCTGTCCATGTAGTCTTACCTTCCAGAGTAACTGCTGTATCCAGCCTGTAGATCCCTCACTCCCTCAGGCTGGTCTGTCTCTATAGTAGGCCAATAGTCTATAGTATAGGTAACTGCTGGCTCTCAAGTCTGCACCGTTGTGAAGGGATTCCCTACCGACCTGTGGGACCAGTTGGTTAGTCCAGTTTATGGCCGCTAGACTGACTTAATGTCTGCTGGTGCAACAGTAATGAAGCACCGACGCTGTTTGACCTTGAATGACCTTCCCTTTGTCAGGCGGAAGAATGCACGCCCAGTTACAATACCCAGGGTGTCACATGGCCTGATGAACACTGCAGCGTTCACAACAACACTTATAAAGTGTGCCACCGTGTTACGTTGTAGGCACCCCTCCAGCGGTCGATGACTGCAGACTACAGCAGGTTATAGGATAAAGCCTGCTGAGAAATGCACGAGTCGTCTGGCTTAAGATATCGGCTGATGGTGGCAATAAAAATATTCTTTTCTCTCTTTGTGCAATTTCCCAGTGAAAATCAATGCTTAACTCATTTATTATTGCCCAGTTGAGACATAGAATTATATAGATTAGACTTATCTAGAGCCAGGCATGTGACCCCTCCTCAGTCTACATTTGTGGAGAAACCCTGCCAAGATCCACCCTCTATTTATGATCAGATACATGACTAAAGTCTACATTAGATCTGTTCTGTTAGTAATCAGGAGCTTTTGTGATCATGTTATAAACATGGGCTCTGATATGGGACATGTTTGCACGTCTGGCTGTAGCTTGTTGTGTAATTAGATATGGTAATCGTGACTTTCCTGCCTGTTAGTTATACATGTCCTACATGTCGTATCACAGTTCTACACACTCACAGGACATCCTATGCTTCGAGCCACAGTGTTTCCTAGGAATCTGCAGTGTATCTCCAATATCCTGAAGATACATAACCTGGGTCTGATATAATTATAGCCCCCGCCTGGTTATGGGCCAGCATGGTGATCAGCTGGGACAATAACAACATTCCGCTGGCAAGATTGGGTCAGTGTTAGGGAGGAGAACATGTTCTCGTGGTACAGTAGCAGACATTCATGGTCAGGCCCCCCGGATATACAGACTTCCCATATAAAACATCACAGAGAAACGAAAGTTTCTTACTTCGGTCCTTGTGGTCAGGAGACAGTGATGCAGCAGTGAAAGTGATGGATCCTTTAGTGAAAGTGATCGGCGTTCGTCAGTGGGGGCTCCTCTAGTGAAAGTGATCTCGGCGTTCCTCAGCTGTGGATCCTGTACTAGTGAAAGTGATCGGCGTTCGTCAGTTGGGGATCCTGTATCTGCTATATTTGACATGTCATTGACGTTGGCACTGACCCAGTACCCATAGCTGGCATGCCTGCCGGCCCCACACACTGGCAGGGTGACCAGAACCTGTATAGATTATGGTTTATAGTCTTCTGTACAAGTTACTACAGCTACACAGCAGAGATTAGGAGCAGGGATGGTCACACTAAACCCTAGCATACTAGCATATATAGGAACTCTGTGGCTCACAGAACCTTGAATGTGGCAGTCAGGCCTCTACATACAGAACTTATCTCATCTGTATGTAAAATATAGCTTCAGTAGAGCCAATTGTACAGGAAGGTCAGTGGCAGTGCACTGGTGATGCGTACAAATTACAGCAATCCACAGACCTTGCTGTGTGTATAGCAGACAGGCCCACTTATATTATAGTTATACTGGAGGTTAGTGGCAGGGCTGTTTACTAGTACACTTACAGGATACATCAGGCTGTGTGTATATCAGACAGGCCCACTTATACAGGAGGTTAGTGGCAGGGTTGCTTACAGGATACCCCAGCCTGTGTGTACATGTATAGCAGACAGGCCCACTTATACAGGAGGTTAGTGGCAGGGTTGCTTACAGGATACCCCAGCCTGTGTGTACATGTATAGCAGACAGGCCCACTTATACAGGAGGTTAGTGGCAGGGTTGCTTACAAATTATAGCTAGGAACCCCGGCTGTGTGTCAGACAGGCCTACTTACAAGTTACACATAACCTACAGCACACTTAAGCTGTTCTCTGTTGGGTACTGACGTCTCCCCTATCCCTCAGGCAGCAGGGGGAGGGTTAACAGGAAGGTCAGGAGAGGTCATGAGCAGGTTTAACCCCAGAAATGTCAGTGCAGATTAGATCAGCCTTTAATCAGGTTTGGGCTGGCTTTGAGGGACAGTTCTGAGGTCAGTGACCTGTAGAATCATGATGCTGAATGTGCTGCTGGTGCAATGGGAGGATATGTTTCCTCTGGTTGCTAGGTTGCCCCGGGTCAGAAATTTAAGTGTCAAGGTCAATGAGGTCAGCCTTCCTAGCACACCCAGCTTGTCTGGATTCGGATACATGTGCAGATTTACGCGGCATTTTGAGCGTTAACTCTCTCAGTCTGTGATAGGCCATTCTCTTCAGATCTGCAGATTTGAACCCGCATCCTAGACTAGAGCTCCGCTGGGTTGAAACTGTGTGTCCCCCCCCCCCCCCCCCCCCCCCAGTTGTTATCAGTTGTGACACTTGTGAACGTTTAAATTTCTTATGTACTTCGTAGGGGAGGTGGCAGCTTAGATCTGCTTGTAAAGGACCAGCTATGTGCAGTTGTGAACACAGTCAGTAAATGTAGATAAAAGTTTGAGGCTAGGAAAACATGGTTTGTGTGGAGGTTCTGATATTACAAAATACCATGTACTTGTTGTATCTATTTTTCTCTGTGTCTTCCCAAACATGTTGCCACGTGTATCATTTTCCCACAGATCCCAGTACCCTGTAAAAAACTAAAATGTTAACTGTGTATCTGTTTCCCCCCATGCAGATCCCAGTAGCCTGTAAAACATTAACAGTGTACATGTTTCCCCCATGCAGATCCCAGTAGCCTGTAAAATGTTAACTGTGTGTATCTGTTTCCCCCATGCAGATCCCAGTAGCCTGTAAAATGTTAACTACATGTATATCTGTTTCCCCCCATGCAGATCCCAGTAGCCTGCAAAATGTTAACTGTGTATATCTGTTTCCACCATGCAGATCCCAGTAGCCTGTAAAATGTTAACTACATGTATATCTGTTTCCCCCCATGCAGATCCCAGTAGCCTGTAAAATGTTAACTGTGTATATCTGTTTCCCCCATGCAGATCCCAGTAGCCTGTAAAATGTTAACTGTGTATATCTGTTTCCCCCCATGCAGATCCCAGTAGCCTGTAAAATGTTAACTACATGTATATCTGTTTCCCCCCATGCAGATCCCAGTAGCCTGTAAAATGTTAACTGTGTATATCTGTTTCCCCCCATGCAGATCCCAGTAGCCTGTAAAATGTTAACTACATGTATATCTGTTTCCCCCCATGCAGATCCCAGTAGCCTGTAAAATGTTAACTGTGTATATCTGTTTCCCCCCATGCAGATCCCAGTAGCCTGTAAAATGTTAACTGTGTATATCTGTTTCCCCCCATGCAGATCCCAGTAGCCTGTAAAATGTTAACTGTGTATATCTGTTTCCCCCCATGCAGATCCCAGTAGCCTGTAAAATGTTAACTGTGTATATCTGTTTCCCCCATGCAGATCCCAGTAGCCTGTAAAATGTTAACTGTGTATATCTGTTTCCCCCATGCAGATCCCAGTAGCCTGTAAAAGCTGTCCCTGCGGCCACCTCTTCATGAGTAAGCGACCTTTGAACCCCAAGCCCCTGTCGGCAGCCTCAGGTGAGAAACTGTTGCCTGGCAACAATACTTGATATATTCCAGCACTACATCTCTATCATGTACAGTTGGTGGGATATGTACGCACCTTTTTTGAGCAGTAAAGTCTGAGTCTCATCAGCTGACTGACAGTGAATCAGTTAGTTCTGTCTTCTCAGACCCAAGAAGTAAACCATAAGGTAGTGTTTCTAGAGCAGAGGATGGAAAATGTCAAGGAGGGGACACCAGAAAGATTAATGTTGTTATTGTTTTATTGTTGTTGTTATTGCTGTTTACAGGCATGAGTCATGATGACAGCAGGGAGGGAGAAGAACAGGTTGTGTTGTTGTTGTTGTTGTTTACAGACGTGAGTCATGAGGACAGCAGGGAGGGAGAGTAACAGGTGGTGTTGTTGTTGTTGTTGTTATTGTTGTTGTTATTATTGTTGTTTACAGACGTGAGTCATGAGGACAGCAGGGACGGAGAGGAACAGGTTGTTGTTGTTGTTATTGTTGTTATTGTTGTTTACAGACGTGAGTCATGAGGACAGCAGGGACGGAGAGGAACAGGTTGTTGTTGTTGTTATTGTTGTTATTGTTGTTTACAGACGTGAGTCATGAGGACAGCAGGGACGGAGAAGAACAGGTTGTGTTGTTGTTGTTATTGTTATTGTTGTTTACAGACGTGAGTCATGAGGACAGCAGGGACGGAGAGGAACAGGTTGTTGTTGTTGTTATTGTTGTTTACAGACGTGAGTCATGAGGACAGCAGGGACGGAGAGGAACAGGTTGTTGTTGTTGTTATTGTTGTTTACAGACGTGAGTCATGAGGACAGCAGGGACGGAGAAGAACAGGTTGTGTTGTTGTTGTTATTGTTATTGTTGTTTACAGACGTGAGTCATGAGGACAGCAGGGACGGAGAGGAACAGGTTGTTGTTGTTGTTATTGTTGTTTACAGACGTGAGTCATGAGGACAGCAGGGAGGGAGAAGAACAGGTTGTGTTGTTGTTGTTGTTGTTGTTGTTTACAGACGTGAGTCATGAGGACAGCAGGGAGGGAGAGTAACAGGTGGTGTTGTTGTTGTTGTTGTTGTTATTGTTGTTGTTATTATTGTTGTTTACAGACGTGAGTCATGAGGACAGCAGGGACGGAGAAGAACAGGTTGTTGTTGTTGTTATTGTTGTTATTGTTGTTATTGTTGTTATTGTTGTTTACAGACGTGAGTCATGAGGACAGCAGGGAGGGAGAGGAACAGGTTGTGTTGTTGTTGTTATTGTTGTTGTTGTTTACAGACGTGAGTCATGAGGACAGCAGGGACGGAGAAGAACAGGTTGTTGTTGTTATTGTTGTTGTTGTTGTTTACAGACGTGAGTCATGAGGACAGCAGGGACGGAGAAGAACAGGTTGTTGTTGTTATTGTTGTTATTGTTGTTTACAGACGTGAGTCATGAGGACAGCAGGGAGGGAGAAGAACAGGTTGTGTTGTTGTTGTTATTGTTGTTGTTGTTTACAGACGTGAGTCATGAGGACAGCAGGGAGGGAGAGGAACAGGTTGTGTTGTTGTTGTTATTGTTGTTGTTGTTTACAGACGTGAGTCATGAGGACAGCAGGGACGGAGAAGAACAGGTTGTTGTTGTTGTTATTGTTGTTATTGTTGTTTACAGACGTGAGTCATGAGGACAGCAGGGAGGGAGAGGAACAGGTTGTGTTGTTGTTGTTATTGTTGTTGTTGTTTACAGACGTGAGTCATGAGGACAGCAGGGACGGAGAAGAACAGGTTGTTGTTGTTATTGTTGTTGTTGTTGTTTACAGACGTGAGTCATGAGGACAGCAGGGACGGAGAAGAACAGGTTGTTGTTGTTATTGTTGTTATTGTTGTTTACAGACGTGAGTCATGAGGACAGCAGGGACGGAGAGGAACACCTTCAGGACCCTGACTGGAAGGAAGGTCAGGACAAACCTGTCAGGGTCAAACGCCGAAGGTCAAACCGCAGCTGCATCACCGACACCGAGAGCTTCATCAGAAAGGTCAGAGGTCAACAGGATTGTTCACTGAAGGGCATGTGATGTTCCCTACATGCAGTTGTCATGTCAATCGAAAGGGTGTCATAGCAACGGACACCATCCATCATATTGGTGCACACCAACAGAGCTCGCTTGGTAGAAAGTCTTTGATTAACCTTGTGTCCAGCTGACATAGTGGTGTTCTTTATTGTTCCTTATGTTGGACAGGTTGTGTTACACCTGCAGTTGTGTTGTTTACTGACAGGTGGCGCTAGAAGCGGACCGTGAAGACACCAACAGTAACTTTAGCGAGGCGAGCGGCGCGTCCGCGTCAGCCGACCAGGGGGAGGGTGCCCCCAGGAAGAAACGGCCGGGGAGGCCGAAAGGCACGGTCAGCAAAAACAAGGAGGGGAACAGCGGTGAGTCTTACTGTCCTTACCACGTACATTTTAGGATTCTGCCCGCAACATTGCATCTACAGGGTTGGGCAAGTTTTAGAAATTTCAGTTGTCCTTTCAGGCAAGTACATAAAAGATTTACTTACCTGAACCAACTTTTCAAAACTTCTCAAATATTTTTACAATTGGCTCTATTTTCTGTGTTGACCAAAGCTTGATGCCATGACTCTGAAAAATAGCAAGTACTAGTAAATCAAAATCTTACTTGCCCGATCGGGTAAGCTGTGTAGGACATGTGCTTGCCCGATCGCCACTTTCACTTCCCCAGGACAATCAGACTAGTGGACTTGTCCAACCCTGATTTAGATGACCTGACTCAAAATTAGATAGCTCACTCACCCACACACTACGTTGTCTATACCCTTGTCCTGCTGGCTTTCTATACCAAAACTCGCCCCCACTGCTGGGGTTCCCAGACCCCTTTGAAACAAAGGGTACTAGTTTGATTTTGCTTATTATATTTCAGCCATACATAGTATGGTGAAATATATTGTATTCGTAATGTTTCTTTCTTTCTTTCTTTCTTCTTTCTCCTGTCAAATCTTCAAAGTGATTCATCTCCGCCATTCCTGGACCGAATGACCTGAAATTTGGCACAGGGGTAGAATGGGCCAATACCTTGATGCTTTTTTCTCAGTTTTTTCATATCTGCCTCTAAAATGATTTTATTGAGATTTTTTTGGTCAATTTTAGACCAAAACTGTATATTTTGGCCCCTGTACCCTAATATTACAACCAAATGAGCTGAAATTTGACAGAGATGTGCCTTGATAATGCCCCCATATAAATTCGATAACACTTTTGGTGTACAGTACAACAAAATGCTTATTTTTGCGATTTTTTGACCAATTTTTGACCAAAAAAGGACACTTTTGGCCCCTGTACCCTGGTATTACAACCAAATGAGCTGAAATTTGACAGAGATGTGCCTTGATAATGCCCCCATATAAATTCAATAACACTTTTGGTGTACAGTACAACAAAATGCTTATTTTTGCGATTTTTTTAACCAATTTTTGACCAAAAAAGGACACTTTTGGCTCCTGTACCTTGGTATTGCAACCGAATGAGCTGAAATTTGACACAGATGTGCCTTGATAATACCTTCATATAAATTCAATAACACTTTTGGTGTACAGTGCAACAAAAGGCTTATTTTTTGCGATTTTTGGCCAATTTTTGACCAAAAAAGGACACTTTTGGCTCCTGTACCCTGGTATTACAATTAAATGACCTGAAATTTGGTATAGATAGGCATTAGATACTTGGTAACAAGATTCAAGTCAAATTTTTGACATAAACAACTTTAAAATGATTAATTTTGGCACTTTTCTGAGGGGAAATTTGTTTTCTTTTGGCCTCCTGACGTGACCTTCCGTGACCCCGCACAGAGCCACACCTGTGCGCGTCAGCCGGAGAGTTGATTGAATCAAAGACCTAGCCAATCAGCGAAGAGGAGGCCAAAGGCTAATTAATATTCATAAGCGGGGCCTCATGATCCCGTATATAGCAGTGTTCCCGCCAGGGGGAGCGAAGCCCGCCTAAGGCTCTCGCATTTTACCCTATTCAGAAGGCTTTATATTGTATCAGTTGTTAGGGGCATATCTATGATAATCGCAGCAGTCACTTAACTTCTCTTCAGGAGTTTAGCGTAACACTATTTCAGGTCAAACCGTCAAAGGCAACTAAAAACAAACTTTAACGTTACTGAGTTCAACAGTACTTATAACTTGTTATCCGAAGTTGAAACGCTAGCGATGGTATTTTCGCTGCGCTGTTAGCTCCGTGCGACTGTTGTTGACGGTCTTATAACGGTATATTTTGCACCCCTGTACCCTGGTATGAGTAACATTTGGTATAGATAGGCATAAGATAGTTGGTAAAATGATCCAAGTAAAATTTTTGGCTTTAAGTACTGTAAAAGGCTTAATTACAGCACTTTTTTTAGGGGAAATTGGTTTTCTTTCGTTCTCCATGCCATGATCTTTCGGACGTTCACCCCACAGAGCCGACATCTGCACCTGCGTCTAGCCGGCAGGAAGAGTTAATTCAATTAATGGTTCAGCCAATCAGCGAAGAGGAAAGCGAAGGCTAATTAATATTCATAAGCGGGACCACACAATACGTTAACTTGAAGACTCAGGCCGTACAGACTTCTCGCCAGGATTTTTTCAAAGCGTCGGACAGGGGTCCGGGGGCCGCCGAATGTCCCTGGCGGGGTCCAGGGGCAGGGCCACTGTTGGGGGGTGGGGGGGTGGGGGGTCTCAGGTGGGCGAAGCCCCCCCGGAAGCTCTTGCATTTTAGACTATTGAGAAGGCTTCTTTTATCAGTTTTTTTAGGGCCATATCTACGATAATCGTAGCAGTCACTTACTTCTCTTCAGCAGTTTGACTTTAAAATATTTCGGGTCAAAGCTTCAAAGACAACTAAAACCTCATAAACAACAAACTTTACTTAGCTCAACAGTATACAAAATATTGTACGGGTTGCCATCCTTAGTTGAAGCGCTTATTTATAGCGCTAGTATCTTCGATGCGCCGTTAGCCGCCGTGCGACTTTTGTTGACGGTCTGATATCCCTACGTCGCCGCCTCGCTGATATTCCCACGAACATGTTTCAAGAAAAATACCCAGCAAAAAACGCTGTTCTGCGTCAAATTCTATTCTATAAAACATGTGGGACTCAGTGTTACAGTCTAAATATTTTGTAGAAGCACCGCTGTAGGAAAGAAGGTCCAAGCAATGTAAAACATCACGTAGCATGAAGTTCGCTGTCAACTGGCACACAGCACATGGCTGTTTGAAACTCTAAGTCTAATCAACAGCCGTGTTTGATTGATAGCCGGCGGTCCTTTGATGAAGTCGGCGAAAGGTGCGTTAGTTAGAAAATCTGCGTTTAGTTTTGATACGTAATTATAAGTTAGACAGTGGCGAGAATGATTATTTTCTCATCAATATTTCTGTTCAGAATTATTTGAACTTAATTGTACATCTAAACAATTGGCTTACCTGTGCAATGTTTATATGATTAATGATCATGTGTAACGTATGGCTCCTAGTCAATAGATCAGCATTTTCTCTATAGTGACCACCTGTCTATAGTGGCCACATTTCCTAGTGCTGTTGTTGTTTGACATAAACTTTGAACATTTACATTGTAAGTAACTTTAAACTGCCAGAGTTTCAGCCCAATTAAACACTCTCAGCGCCAGCCTCGAGGGTATGAACAGACTGATCAGACAGACGAAAATAAATACTCGAACAAGGTTCAATCGTATCTTCCGGGTCTGGCAGGAAGTTGTTAAACTAAAATAATAATAGGCTCGATGGCTGATTGCATACAAAGTGAAACAGTTTAACAGTTTTACAGCTTGAAGAAAACAAACGCTCCTATAGTACCTGCACCTGCTTGATAATTATCAAATCGTATGCCCTACTTGAATAAAAAAAAGTTCACTGCAATAATGAATGTACCCACATCACAAGGAGCTTATACTTTTTTAAACTTACACCTAGTTATCGTACTGAAAATTGTTAATGACATTACATGAAGTCATTCAACAATTTTCAGTCATGATGAAAATTTTCTGAATGGAAGGTGTGATTATTGTCATTTTCTGAAAAATAGAAGCAAGCTCTGTTTTTACCTGGATCAATTCACAATACCAGTCCACTTTGGGGGATAATGTACTGTTAAGAGGATGTTCCATTTTTGCGCAGGGGTGATTTGGAACAGTCCAATGTTGCGTGGGAAGGGGTATGGCTGAAATATGCTGTATTTGCTCTTAAGCAAATGTCGGCCTTTCTAGTTTTTAGTTACTTTACCTTACACTAACCCCATAAAGGTATATATCATTGTAAAGCTTACAATGTGTACTTTCAAGAAATGTTGCATATAGTACAGGAGCCAATTCCTAAAAGAGGCCTAGAAATGTGATTTCGTTCAACCCATCTTACAGAAAAGGTTTGACCTGATATTTTGGTAGAGGGGGTCCATCTGCATCACACCTTAAGATTTTTTTGGTCAAATTGTGGTATCACGCTCCTGCTAGCGCTAATTAAAGATAATTATTCATGGGCCACAGGTATATTTTCAAGGGGGAGTGGCCAAAATCTTAACATCAATATTTTTTCTTGAAAATTGGTACACTGACACAACTTGACACGAGGATCACAAAAATGTTGATATTTTTTGGCTATGACACATCGTTCAGTCGTCACGGGTCATTAAAAAGCATTTTTGGCATAATAAATGATGCATAATTAACTTTACTTTGACATACATTAATTTGTGTCACCTGTAAGGCCGTTTTTAATATATTAGTGGATGCACTGTATCATTCCCAGTATATTGGTCTTTGAATCATGAGTATAAGTAACTTCTATGAAGAAATGTGAATGTTTAAAGAATTATTATCATTGCCATGGCCGTTGCTAAGGAGGCTTTTCTGGGCATTTCCAAGACATGGCGCGTCAAGTTTGCTGTCTGAAATCTCCTTTTTTTGTTGGTTTTGGATCTGTTTATGCTTCAATAGACATGTATGAAGTAGTTACTAAAATATGTTTCGTTCATTTTTGATATTTTTTGTTATTTTTGGTCAAAAATGTCATTTTTTGCATAAAACCGTTACTAAGGCAGCTGACAAGGATGGTCAGGCATGTAAACTTGACAAAACCTACCTAGAATGTAGTTTTCTACTGAAGTCTTATTTGTTTTCACTTAAAGAAACATGTATGTAACATGTAATAACAATATTTCTGTTAAAATAATAAGTTTTCACCATTTTTGTTAAAAAATGTGACATTTTGCATTACAATCTTTGCTAAAGCAGTTGCCATGCAAGGGTTTGGGGGTGTAAACCTGACAAAACCTACATAGAATGCAGTTTTCTGTTGGTTTCTTATCTCTTTGTACAAAAGTAGACAAAATGTATATGTAGTATGATAAATACTTTGATGATTTTAGTAAAGAAATGTACACTTCGTGTAAAACCATTGCTAAGGCAGTCATCGCGGAAGGGTTTATGACATACATAAAGTATATATACCAACAAAACCTGACTGTAATCTTCTGTCAGATTTCAATCTGTGCTTAAATGGACATATTGTTTTCTGTAATTATAACTATATCATAATGTCGATTTTTAGAATTTCCTTATTTATGTTTTAAAAATGTCTTTTTTTGCATAAAACTGTTGCTACAGGCAGCTGACAAAGAAGGATTGTGTTGCTAGCCTGACACAACTTACGTGGAATGTAGAATGAGGATTTTGATCAGTTACTGAGTTAGCAAATAAACATGTATGTTTTGCGTATAAATGACAGTTTTGTTCTAGGTTTTTATTGTTTTTTAATAAAGATGTCACTTATTGCATAAAACCGTTGCTAAGGCAGTCTCCAATGATGGTTTGGGCGTAAACATAACAAAATCTACATCGTATGGATTTTTCTCTTGTTTTCGATTAGCTTGTGCCTTGTTAGAATGTTCCTTGGATTTTTTTTCTGGTAAGGTTTTCCTGTAATGGGACAAACTGGGTGACAACAGCTTTGCTGAGAGATACAATGAGAGTACTGATCTTGATCAAGTCTTGGTGCTTCTACGTGGGCTATTAGTAAGAACTTCCATTGCTTTTAAGTACTTTTTAGTAGATCTACTTCTTTAATCAATTTTGATTGTTCTATGCAATTTCATTGGATTATGAGAGTCGTTACCATCCATACAGGTAATCTGCCTTTGTACAGGTCAAGTTGTGCATCTTGCAGGATCAATTGTCGTGGGTGTACAGTGCTTGGAGCAGCAACTGGTCACCTGCTTAACCTGAGCCTTTGGATGCCGGATTTGTTGTAATAAAGACTGGTGTCCGGGAATGTTCTGTGACCTCCCAGTTATGCCTCCTCTATGTATCAATTGCAAGATCAAAGATTATGCCTGGCCAAGATTTTACATCATGGTCCACTCTTGTGAATTCCGTGGGTGATGCATTGATCATCAAGTAACGACTAGTTACTGTATAGAGTGAGGGGACGGTGGAAGTGAAGGTGGCATGGAAATCACCCTTGCCAGGAATGTACTAACCAGGCCTGTTTCGACCAAGCTCCACTTAGAAAAGAAAATCTTTGGGCAGTATTCTCTAAAAGAGCCCAGGCCATGTTCCTGTAGTAGGAATGTTTTCTACATGTATCATGTAACCATGCCTTGCCATGCTGTGGTCTCATCTCCCCTGCTGCACCAAAAATCAAAGTCTCAGCAGCACTGCATGATTCAGGTGTCATGCATTACCCTGTTTTAGCATAGTTTCTTATTTTCTGATGTCTTGCTTAAATACTCCTAGGATGATGATTAAGGGCAGCTTTACTTATTTGACTTACTTTACTTTACTAAAGGCAGCACAAAGGTCAGCCTTCGCAAGTGATTCCATTTCCTGGCTCCTATCTACTACGTACGTCCATCTCGTCAAAGGCTGACCAGTGTCACATTCTATTTAGAATGGTTCGCAACTGTTTCGGGATCTTGTCTGCTGTTACTTGGGTGTGATCGTGTCTGTAATCTCCCAGGGCTTGCAACTTGAGCGACATCTTATGCCATCACTATTTTTTCGTTCTCGGTCTTCTGAGGGACCAAAGTCACAATGCATAGTCTGCAACAACTTGTACAGGCTGTCAGGCAACATTGCCTTACACTACATGTACATGGGTCATATCTGAGACATTCACCAGTTGAGTATGGATTCCCCTGTATAGCTAGTCTAAATGGCTTTGGATGAATAATAGATCAGCGTGTTTTTGTCCATTTCTTGTGCTGGTGGTGCATAATTCTGTCATTACATTCAGATGATGTAAATATTTGGTGAATGACGGCATTTGTCATGTCTCCAAAGGATATTGTATAGCATACTAACTCATACAAGGATTGGTTATATTGGACATGGAAAGCAATGCTTGAGCCAATAGGATGATCCCTTTTTGATTTAGTTTTTGATTTTAGCTGTGAGGTGCAGCAGAATCTTCTTTTTGTTGTTTTCACCATTAGAGCCTAACATAGTTACCTGTATAGTAGGGAGAGGAGGATGTAAATGTATCTAATCACTGCAACTGCCTGGTATCCAAACCTAGACTATTAGTATTACAGGTTAGCAGCTCAGTTTCTGTCCTCTCAGGTTAGCCAATATCTCTGCCTTAGCAGTGGTTTTATGCAAGAAGCAAAAACTCCTGCATACGTATGGCACATTGCATACTCCCAATCCCTATAGATCTTGGAAGTTTAGCATCGCACCGCGCATGGTAGACCAACCAAGGACAACCGGATGATGTAGCCAAACCAAGAATTCCCCAAAATCGTCTTTTGGGAGGGACGTAAAAGGGGGGTCCCGTGCTCAAGGAGGTGCCTTGACCACGTTAATCAGCCTCATTACTCAACACATTGAGTACCTACTGGCTGCAAATACATCCGATATATCAAAATATTATATGATAAAAGACAAAATACATGTAAAACAGCTGCATTCGTGCGCTCAACTTTGTAAGACCAGAGCTGGACTAGTCACACACTGCAGAGCCTATCTGCCGAACTGAACGTCCATCAGGACGAAAAGAACAAGAAGAAGAAGATAATAAATACAGACATATAAGAATAAATACAGACAATGTATATGTACAAGCACAAACTTTAAGCACAAACAGGCTGAAGTCTAACAGAAAACTACTGTCTGTTCAGGTTTTGTCAGGTATGGCCACAAACCCTTCCAAGACTGGACTCTAGCAATGGTTATATTCAAAAGTAACACTTCTAAACTAAAATAATGAAAATTTAATACAATTATCATCAATATGTACTGCATTCATATCTATTTATATACAAAAAGATGAAAAACCAACAGAAAACTGCATTCTATGTAGGTTTTGTCAGGTTTACACCCCCAAACCCTTGCATGGCAACTGCTTTAGCAATGATTGTTAATGCAAAATGTCACATTTTTTTACAAAAATGGTGAAAACTTATTACTTTAACAGAAATATTGTTATTACATGTTACATACATGTTTATTTAAGTGAAAACAAATAAGACTTCAGTAGAAAACTACATTCTAGGTAGGTTTTGTCAAGTTTACATGCCTGACCATCCTTGTCAGCTGCCTTAGTAGCGGATTTATGCAAAAAATGACATTTTTGACCAAAAATAACAAAAAATATCAAAAATGAACAAAAAATATTTTTAGTAACTACTTCATACATGTCTATTGAAGCATAAACAGATCCAAAACCAACAAAAAAGGAGATTTCAGGCAGCAAACTTGACGCGCCATGTCTTGGAAATGCCCAGAAAAGCCTCCTTAACAACGGCCATGGCAACGGTAATAATTCTTTAAACATTCATATTTCTTCATAGAAGTTACTTATACTCATGATTCAAAGACCAATATACTGGGAATGATACAGTGCATCCACTAATATATTAAAAAAGGCCTTACAGGTGACACAAATTAATGTATGTCAAAGTAAAGTTAATTATGCATCATTTATTATGCCAAAAATGCATTTTAATGACCCGTGACGACTGAACGATGTGTCATAGCCAAAAAATATCAACATTTTTGTGATCCTCGTGTCAAGTTGTGTCAGTGTACCAATTTTCAAGAAAAAATATTAATGTTTAGATTTTGGCCACTCCCCCTTGAAAATATACCTGTGGCCCATGAATAATTATCTTTAATTAGCGCTAGCAGGAGCGTGATACCACAATTTGACCAAAAAAATCATAAGGTGTGATGCAGATGGACCCCCTCTACCAAAATATCAGGTCAAACCTTTTCTGTAAGATGGGTTGAACGAAATCATTTTTTTCAGGACTTGGCTCCTGTACTAATACATTTACAATTCTATCAGTCATAAGGGTTTACAGAGGCAATAAAACAATAAAACACACTTTTTCATTAAACTTTTGTATTCCACTTTCATATCATACATTCCCAGTGTCAATTTCTTGACTACAATCTATCTTAAGACTTCTGACAACATTTTCTTGCCCATGTGAGAAAAAGAATCATGCAGGTATTGCTGCAGGTGAGTTAATGATTGGACATTGTCCTTGGTGCTGAACTGGCTTTTCTGTCTAACTACTACCCCTTCAGTGTTGAATAAACTTCATTCTAACACTGTCTGGCAAGTGAAATAAAAGCTTGTTGTACCATAAATTCAAGCTTGCTGTCTCTACTTTGCTTGAGAGTCTAAGTTCAGTTATCTGCACCTGATATATTTATCATAAAGTCATAAAAAGCAATAAAAAATAGATTAGTCCACAATACGTCACAATCATCTCTACAGCACCAGTAAAAAACTTTTGACATCAGTACAAAGTTATTGAGGAGTCCTGGGGACATGACAACGATACATGGGAGGTAAGAAAATAAACAGGTATTGCTACAGGTAAGTTAATGATTGAACATTGTCCTTGGTGCTGAATGGAGTATAATCACTATTCTTGTAGCATTGAATAAACTCGGTTGTGACACTGTCTGGCAAGTGGAATATAAGCTTGCTGTACATCAAATTAAAGCCTACAGTCACTATATTGCTCGAGAGTCTATGTTAAGTTGTTTCCACCTATTCTATTGATCATTAAGTCATAAAAAGCAATAAAAGGTAGATTTTGTCCATAATCTCTCATACTAAGCTCTACGGTACCAGTAAGATAACTTGTGACAAAAGTACAAAGTTCCTGAGGAGTTCTGAGGACAAGACAACGATACAAACGAGGTAAGAAAATAGATTCCCACTTCTTTAGGGGCCTACGTTATCACTCCGACTTGTTCAGGGGCCCCGGCGAGGTCAGCACCCGGCCTCGCACAATTGCCCCCCTCCCCCCCGGCCCTGACTGCATCCCCGACCCGGTTCCTGGCCTTCTCGGTCTTGTACACGGCCTCTCGCCCGACCACAGCCATGCCAGTCACGGTCACAGTCTGTTCCATCCGCCCCAAGATTTCCTGTAGCAAATAGGAGCCCCATGCATTCGGTAGCACGCCAAACTTGGATCAGATGTCGTCGTCCCAGCTACTCCACCACTTTCATTGGATTCTCTGCCCAAATCAGGTAAAATGGGATCGGAATCCTTCCATAAAGTATTCGGTGTGAATCTTCGATACCATAAATTGCGGCATTTTTACGTTAAATACTAAAATTTTCCACCGAAAACAGCCCAAACAGCAAGACAAAACACTTCCGCGTTATAGCAGACGAAAATGACGCTCATGAATATTAATTAGCCTCGCAAGGGCTTCTGGGATGACGTACTTCCGGTTGCGTAACAGGTCGTTGACCCCTGACCCCAGACCCATAACAGCTGGTACCTAGTTGCTTTCCCGCCACTACCGCACGCGAGTGTTACGTACGTATCCTGGACATACCACCCAAACTACAATAGTGTTGCGCCGCAAATAGAACATGCATGTGCAACAACACAATTGTAGCGCGCCGCAGGACTAGGGTTAATACAAACCAGCAAGACAGGGTTGTAGCTCAGATGAACCATGGCCCAAGTCTGGCAGTTTGTACTCACCAGCTGCTGGTACAGAACATTTCTAACAACTTCTTATTTTGTGTTTCCCTCTCAGCTGAGAAAGAGAAGAATGCAGAAGAGGAAATGTTCAACAACCTGACGTTAGAACAGAAACTGCTGTACTCCATAGCTCTGGCGGACATCAACCACAAGCTCAGAGGGCAGCGTTTCAAAATACCGGACTAAAAACTGCAAACTCAGAGGACAACGTTTCAAAATACCAGACTAAAAACTACAAAAGAAGCACAGAGGGCAACGTTTCAAAATTCCAGACTAAAAACTACAAAAGAAGCACAGAGGGCAACGTTTCAAAATACCAGACTAAAAACTACAAAAGAAGCACAGAGGGCAACGTTTCAAAATTCCAGACTAAAAACTACAAAAGAAGCACAGAGGGCAACGTTTCAAAATACCAGACTAAAAACTACAAAAGAAGCACAGAGGGCAACGTTTCAAAATACCAGACTAAAAACTACAAACTCAGAGGACAACGTTTCAAAATACCAGACTAAAAACTACAAAAGAAGCACAGAGGGCAACGTTTCAAAATACCAGACTAAAAACTACAAACTCAGAGGACAACGTTTCAAAACACCAGACTAAAAACCACAAACTCAGAGGGCATCGTTTCAAAATACCAGACTGAAAACTACAAACTCAGAGGACAACGTTTCAAAACACCAGACTAAAAACCACAAACTCAGAGGGCAACGCTTCAAAATACCAGACTAAAAACTACAAAAGAAGCACAGAGGGCAACGTTTCAAAATACCAGACTGAAAACTACAAACTCAGAGGACAACGTTTCAAAATACCAGACTAAAAACCACAAACTCAGAGGACAACGTTTCAAAATACCAGACTAAAAACTACAAATTCAGAGGGCAGCATTTCAAAATACCAGACTAAAAACCACAAACTCAGAGTGAAGTGACTGTTGAAGTCAATGTGTGTAAAGAAAGGTATGAATCAGACACTTGACGACTTGTATATGAAAGCTGCAGCAGTTGGTTCTCTGTAATAGTTCCATCATAATCTTGAAGTGCCTTCAGATCTTTGCTGCTGGTATCCAGATATCAGTGTGTTGGGAAGCCTGGAGTCTGGTGTAACATTGACATGTTTCCTCCTGATGGTTTTTAGCATAGTACTGACCAGACCGGCCTTGTTCCAGCATCTTCAGGATGGTTTTGTAAAATAGAATTCAAAATCTGATGTTTCGGTGTAAAGGTCTGACATTGGTTACATTCTGCCTTGATACTTGTGATGTAAATAGAGAAGTTCCTAGCAAGTATTTTCACCAGTTGTGCCACTTTGAGACATCCATCCTGTACATTTGAAGTCATTTCCTGCAATAGAACTCTGCCACCTGGTGCAGAGTAAGATGGGTAAGACTAGTAACCAGGAAAACACTGTATTATACAAAGTAAAGCTTGATGGCCTTTCCAAGTGCACTTGTCAGGAATATTAGATTATACTTCTTGGTAGGGCAAGTGCTAAAAGAATTGGATATGAACAAAATGACGTAAATTTGATGTAAAAATACAGCTCTATATTGATAAACAAATTTGATGTTATTATCATTGTCAGCACAGAAGACTGGAGTTATGTATAGGGTAGCTTTTTGTGTTAGATACTGGAGTTATGTATAGGGTAGCTTTTTGTGTTAGAAACTGGAGTTATGTATAGGGGTAGCTTTTTGTGTTAGATAGTGTCAAGAATTGATACTAATGTCATGGCTGTTGGCTGTTCCACTTTGCATTTTTCCCATCCGTCTCATTGTTTGGGATGCCATGTTGTTTAATTTTCATCGTAAATTTGTCATTTTAAGGTTACAAAAAATATTGTCATGAATGTCATGTCATGAAGTTCTGATTCTTAACGGACAAAACTGTGACATTTTTTGTCCATCCCAAAAGCCAGTGTCTGTCCTGGGCCGGATGTAGGGACGGGTCCTGGGGACAGCCCTGTCATGTCTGTGCTCCTTTCTGTGCTACAAACATGGCTCTACTCTTACACATCATGTCTGTGAAGTTAGTTTATGACACTGCTGATGCAAAATAAACTTCATGTTGAAGCATTGTCACTGTTGCTGTAATTAAAGTTTATATTGTTGTGGGTTCATGGCAAAAATGTCTTGAACTGATGAAAAACTTGCTGACTTCAAGTCACTCACGATCGCTTTTGCTTAATAACGTCTGTACAAAAACTCAGGTGTACAATGAAAATTGTCAATTTGATGACTAAGTTTATTGGTCTTCTTTATGTACAAGTGTTTCCCCATCTTACAAATCCCTCCGATCTCCCAAGTATTCACAGGCAAGTCTTAATGCTGAGGAGCACAATGTGGATATACTTATTTGGTACTGATAGATCTTTATCATGATCCTCTGTTTACAACTGAAAACCATTCAACTTCATAACACTGTGTTAGGAGTAGTAGTAAACTGGCATTTGATGATGGTGCATTTATTGCAATATGAAAGTAAAGACTTCTCATCTCCTTGTGCACCCGAAGAAACAACAAACAGCAAGTCATGAGCACGTTTCTGTCTTGGAACTTTTTTCTTTGCTTTCAGACAGGAAATGTCCATGGCACCGGGGTTATTTTTTTTTTAAATTATCGGGAACGTTTCACGAACAAGTCAGATAAACAGCAACTTGCACTACTGGTCTGTCTCTAGATTTGATTTTTTTTCTGTCCTAGACATTGTGTATGGGAGCCTGTGTTGGTGTCCAACCTGAAACAAATGCTTCCATTCTCTCCCTACTACTATAAAGTATCTCTTCATGTATGACTGCCGTCGGCTTGTCTGTTATACAGGGCAATGTTGCCAAAGTATGAAAAGTCAATCTTTTTTGACACATCGTTATTATTTCTCCTGAAAAATGGACTAGATACCATCAATGACAACATTTATGAGCTCGAAATAGCCGTCTCATTGTGGTGACTAAAGGAACGAAACGGTAGAAAAACATCACCTGTTTTTGTTGGCGGGGGTTTGAAGGCGGACATGTGTATGCTGCTCACCCGTTTGCCGCTATTTGGAAGATTTAAAAACAAATACGGCGTCAGCGTGTAAATACAGGGATCAAAGCTAATATCGGCGGCAAATATCACAGACATCGCATTTGTTGCTTTTTTTTTGCTTTAATTACTGCAGAGTAATGCTCGCTCAACAACAACTACAACACTGACGCTCTTTTGTTCTGAAAGAAGAAATGTATCCACCTGGTGCGAGACAGGCGCTAAACTGCCCTAATGAAAGGCAGACGGATTGAGCAATGAGGTTGTTGTTTACTGACAACAGAGGAAAATGCGCGACGTGCCAGGAGCTGCGGCGTCCAGACGGTCATTGACATTGCCACGAGTACGCCAGGCTTCGCCATTTCGCCGAGCTGTACTTAGCTGATTGGTGAAGAGATGATCACATGATGCTCCTAAAATACGGACCAATGGGAGCAGCGCAGGTTTGAGTCGACAAAACGGTCCGTACCTGACGAGCTGGCATGTTCCGACGTCGTCTCCCGACGACTACACATCGTGTTCTGGGAAGTGTGAAGAGAGAAGTGGGGCGCCGCGGAGCTGACACAGGTTCAGGTCCCCGGCCCGACAGTTCCATCCACTTTCACGACATTCTTCAGGACACATCTTACGGTACGAAATGTGCATATTTGATTTGATTTGCGATGTTTATATGGTATTTTCTAGTGTATTCTATTTCTGTCATATTTTATGTTTTTATACTAATCCAAGTTATTGCCATATATCAGTCGCTCCGATAATATTCGCAAAACTTTTATACACCTACTTTGCATCCGACTTTATCCTAGTGATTGTAGGTATTTTTCTGTTCTCAAAGTGACTTCAGAAGGATGAAGTTGGCGGTGTTGGTTTCGATTCTTCTGCTAGCAGCCTGCATCGGTGGGGCAAATGCACAAAGTGAGTATGGATAGTGATGATTTTCATTGCTCGGCCGCTAAAAATTGCCATAATTTGCAAAACAAACTTTTACGAGCAGTACATTAAATCCGAGCCACTATTTAAGGTCTGTTTGGGAAACCCTGAGATGTCACTACGCCCAGAAAGCTAACAAGGAACCACCGATCAGCTAGCCGCTTCGTAACCGGCCAGAATCAAACAGGATTCCGCTTAAGAATCGGCCGCCCCGGAACCCGCCAGCCAGCCGGCCAGAAAATCCAACAGTGAGCCGGCCAGGAATCCACTAGTGAGCTGCACAGGAATCCTCCAGCCAGCCGGCCAGGAACCCGCCAGTGAGCTGGCCAGGAACCCGCCAGTGAGCCGGCCAGGAATCCGCCAGTGAGCCGGCCAGGAACCCGCCAGTGAGCCGGCCAGGAATCCGCCAGTGAGCCGGCCAGGAACCCGCCAGTGAGCCGGCCAGGAATCCGCTAGTGAGCCGGCCAGGAATCCAGCAGTGAGCCGGCCAGGAACCCGCCAGTGAGCCGGCCAGGAACCCGCCAGTGAGCCGGCCAGAAACCCGCCAGCCAGCCGGCCAGAAATCCACCAGTGAGCCGGCCAGGAACCCGCCAGGCAGCCGGCCAGGAATCCTCCAGTGAGCCGGCCAGGAACCCGCCAGCTAGCCGGTCAGGAATCCACAAGTGAGCCAGCCAGGAATTCACCAGTGAGCCGCCCAGGAATCCACCAGTGGGCCGACCAGGAACCCGCCAGTGAGTCGGCCAGGAATCCAGCAGTGAGCCGGTCAGAAATCCACAAGCGAGCCGGCCAGGAATTCACCAGTGAGCCGCCCAGGGACCCGCCAGCCAGCCGGCCAGGAACCCGTCAGTGAGGCGCCCAGGTATCCAGCAGTGAGCTACCCAGGAATCCGCCAGTGAGCCGGCCAGGAATCCAGCAGTGAGCTACCCAGGAACCCGCCAGTGAGCCGCCCAGGAATCCGCCAGTGAGCCGGCCAGGAATCCGCCAGTGAGCCGGCCAGGAATCCGCCAGTGAGCCGGCCAGGAATCCGCCAGTGAGCCGCCCAGGAATCCGCCAGTGAGCCGCCCAGGAATCCAGCAGTAAGCTACCCAGGAATCCGCCAGTGAGCCGGCCAGGAATCCAGCAGTGAGCTACCCAGGAACCCGCCAGTGAGCCGGCCAGGAATCCGCCAGTGAGCCGGTCAGGTACCCGCCAGTGAGCCGGCCAGGAATTCACCAGTGAGGCGCCAAGGAAACCGCCAGTGAGCCGGCCAGGAACCCTCCAGTGAGCCCCCCAGGAACCCACCAGGATCCCCCCAGGAACCCGCCAGTGAGCCGCCCAGGAATCCACCAGTGAGCCGGCCAGGAACCCGCCAGTGAGTCGGCCAGGGATCCGCCAGTGAGCCGCCCAGGGACCCACCAGCGAGCCGCCCATGAGTCGGCCTGGCAATAGAGAGATCCAAATATAAGATACCAAATATGAAAAATGGAAACATTTGTTTGTGATTACTTGCACACCTTTTCACCAGTGTAGTTCCCTTTCACTCTAGTTTACATCCTTGTCGGTATGGATTTTTACAGTTTTTTTTTGGCGTCGAGTGCCAGGACAGGAGGTAAAGCCCAATTCCATTTCTCGAAAATACGAAGTTCTTAAGAACCATTTTAACCACTTAGTATTACCTACAAAGCAGGCACCTACTTTGTGATCTGGCAAATTGATGTACGATTTTCCCCTTATTGATATATCTGCATGAAAATATAAGATTGATCCTGTGGGGCAACAGATTGCGATGAAATGAGGTGGGATTCAACATGCCTCATGCACCTCAGCAATGCTGCCCCTAGCCCTTCAAGCCGACACGAGCACAGAAGTGTACGGACCATAGAAGTATACGGACCACAGAAGTATACGGACCACAGAAGTGTACGGACCACAGAAGTGTACGGACCACAGAAGTGTGCGGACCACAGAACGAAAAATACAAATCTCCATGCAGTCTTCACGTTTCTTTGATCGGATGGTGGCTCTCTGTAACCCGATACTTTGCCGGACACGCCTAGTTACGAGTAATGGCAGTGAGCCGGATGCGCACCATCACATGACGACAACAAATGACATGTGCATCGTTCCATGCCTAAAGCAGCTAAGCGCCCCTCCCTGCTTCTGCATTGTTTGCTGTTTGTTTATTTGTTCTTACACTAACATCGAATTGTTTTACATTTTCTCTCTAAAACGTTACTGTATTGTTTGTTGAGCATAGTAGTATTTGCAGGTCTCGTTCGTCAACAACTGTTGATGATTACTGTTGTTGATTTCACACCTGCGCCATCTACTGTATTCCACATTGACTGTGTTTCAGCAATTGCTTCATGCCAATAGTTAAAAGTTTCAAAGATCTTCATACCTGCAGCTTTGAACAATCAGTTGGTCGTTTGTTTGCCGTTGCTTATATCAATAGTTCGGAGCGTGGTTAAGGTGTTCCTTGAGTATAAAGAACATTTCACTGGTGTCTTGGATGTAGGTTCTAAAATTGGCGTGTTTTTGCTGCATTCAAATCTTCTTCATTTTCCTAAGACTCTTTTATGCATTTGTTTGCCAGTGTCGTAATTTAGGTCTTGCTTGTTGGAAAATGCAGTTCACAAACTTAACCCCGATGTCGATATCCTTTATTTGACTTTGATATTTTGTCAGCCTTTGTTTATACACTAGGAAAACGTCAGCAATCCCTCACACAGCGCTCAGCAATAGTCTGTTTTCAATAAATCTTGATAATTTTGTGGCATGGGAACCTTTTTCTCTGGTCTAAAACTTTTTTCATTGTTGTCTTTTAATTTAGGGTCTTCTTTAGGTACATAATTTGCATCGCCGGGAATATTGAAGTGGATATCATAAGTTTGTCAGGAACATTAGTCTACATCATCTACCTGATTGCTTACTAGCTGAGCATTATCAGCATCATCTATCTGATTGCTTACTAGCTTTTGGGGCTTTGTATCAGAGAAAATCTTCACATCAATCTCCTTTGCACTGTTTCGCAGTTAGTTTTCTAGTTATCTGTTTTTATATTACTGGAAACTGACCTTTTATTAATCAACAATCTGGAGCACATGTAAGTTCTTTCTTGTGTACAGATTTTTACCTGGTGTCTTCTGAATTACATCAAAGTTCTTGATCATTATGTGTACTTGCAGGGGCATTCAATTGTTGCGCTTTTTCGTTTCTTGTGTGTAGCATTATCAGTGGTGCCCTGTTTGGTAGGGATCTAAACAGGTTGTTATTTACCTGCACATAAGTATTACGTTGCTTCATTGTTACTCATGTATACTTGTATATGCTTTACAAGAAATCATTTTAGATGGTCAATAGAAACTTCAGATCAGCCCAGTTGCTTGACTACTTCTTTGTCAATTCCTTGGTCCTTTTATACAAGGAAATGTGTACAAATCCCTTCAATTCCAGACAAACGTCACAAACTCACCGATCTTTTGCCATCTAGGTCATCATCAAAAGACGACGTTTTTCCTTAATTTATAAACCCACGTGTTTTTCAGGATGTACTACAGTTCAGTAATCGTTGCCTTCAAAAAGAAGTCGACCCCAACAATAGATTTGTACAGTTGATTAGGCGTCAGCGTTATGTACCTCTTTACTTTTCTCTTCTTAATGTTCGTGCCATTAGACTTCGGACATGACTGGCAAATATTATTCATTCAAAGACTTCTGAAGACTATTCAGTTGTTTATTTGCAATACGCCATTTGTTTGGAAGATGCTACATTAGGGTTATGTACACCTTTACTTTTCTCTTCTTAATGTTCATGCCTTCGGACATTACTGGCATATTGATATTATCTATTTAAAGACTTCTGAAGACTATTCAGTTGTTTATTTGCAATACATTCATCATTTGTTTGGAAGATACTACCTAGCGGACTGATCAGGGCAATGCGAGGGCTTATCTTGAGCCTGGAATATGTTAGTATGTATACAGCTGAACAAATGAATAAAATGTGTTATTTCGCAGTTTTAGCAGCACCAACATTTCATCTTTTCTTAAAAAAACGTGTTTTTGTACCTGTTAAACAGCTTAGTCTTTAGTTGAAGACTGCAACTTAAAAATGCACATCAACGTCAGTTGCTTTGTTTCACTTTGATTGTCATGTCTCGGGTTGTTCTACTGAAGGAAATGTTTATCTGCACGACCTACCGGTCTGGAGAAAATCAACACTCTTTTATCTGTTCCTTTAATTTTCAGGAACAAAAAATAGTTCGAGTGTTTCTTGCCGAACGTTTATTGTGTATTTTGTTTAACCGTATTTTATGGGCTCGTTCGTTAAAAACACATCAACAACAGTTAGTTCGTTTGGCTTTGACTGTTTGTCAGTGTCACAAGATAGACCGACGCTGTTGTTCCGATGTTGCTCTTTTAATCCATGAAACCTCTAAATCTACATAGCAGGACTTCACACTGCTGAACTTTCCTCTCCTGAACCCCTCCTCTCTGCTCATGCGCAGTTAGCCTTGGGCATGCCTAAAACTATTACAGTGACTCCGTCACAGTCAGGTAATGGGTCTTTGTGAACAATCTCCTACAGACGATTTGGTTGTTCACTTTTATTATATATGTTATTTTTTTTATCATAATCCTTAACAACCAGGATCATGACAAAGCTATTTCTTGTGGATAACTTCTTCCCTGTTGTCTTCATATGTCGGGTCATGAACATATTTTCATTTTTGGGAACATGAAAACATAGACAGAGTCATCTGGAGGGATTTCATAGTGTCACCAGATGGATGACTGAACTGAACTGAACATGAAAATGTTTATCTTTTTTTCTTGCGAAACAGCTTTGTTTGTCTGTTTGCCAGGATAGTATCTTGAGGACTTGCTTGTTGTGAAACTGTAGTTTGCGAACGTTAATTCGAGATCTGCAGGGGATTGGATTTTCTGGTACCTTTTTGTCATAGATGGGCTTTGTGTGTTACTCAACAACTTGGAGCGGATCAAGTTTTTGTTGTCCCTTAAATTTGTTCGGATGTATGGGCTTTGTGTATCTGCATCTGTATTTATATAGCCGGTATGACCGCCCTTCGGCGTAACACAGCAGCTTCGCGGGTACGTGGCGCGGCAGCAGCTGGTTATATTGCTCTGAATGGCCTGTAACGCCTAACTTTTGCACATCTATCTGCAAGCGTTCTTTAAAATAAAACTATCCAGAGAAGATGCCCCTACTGTGCTTGGTGATGACAAATTCCACTCCACCATAGTTCTAGGAAAGCACGAATGTTTTAACAAATCGATCCTAGGTTGGTAACTCTGGTACTTGAATGCATGACTGTTTCGTGTTCTTTTTTGAGCTGGTATCAGATACTTATCAGTCTGTACGTCCACCAGTTTAGAGTCTGGACATTTTCCTTCTGTCTTCAAGTGACATCTACTGCAGTTCTGTTTTCATTTTGGTAACACTGGCATCCCTGTTGTAGTTGTTTGTACAGGTTCTGTACCATTTCCAGTTTATCTTTGCCTTACTTTGTATATGGAACCCATAATGTTGCAGTATATTCAAGGTTAGGTCTTACCAGTGATGTGTACGCAAGTGATTTTACCCTGGCTGGGCATGCCCACAAGTTGCGTTTGATCACTCCCAATGTCTGTTTAGCCTTGGCTGTTATTTTGTTAACATGGACACCCCACTCCAGCCCAGTTGTTAACGTAACACCCAGGTTTGGGTGGGTTTTTGTGGTTGCTAATGTCTGACCACAAAACTGGTAAGGGGAGACATTTGGTGTGCGTTTCTTCGTTATGTGCATGATATAGCAATTATCAGGATTGAACTGCATAAGCCATGTCGGATAAAGTTTTTCTTGTCATTTTTTTCTGATCGTGTGGTCAACAATTTGGAGCAGATTAAGTTGAACAGCTTGGAGCGAGATGGTGGCGTAGTCTCTTCAGGTCTTGAATTTTTCGGAATCTACTGTCATTGTTCCTGTTGGATAGAGACGCTGGGGAATAGGCAAATGGCTTCATGTCTATTAATGTTTGAATTTAACATCCAGTTAGGATTATCGTTAGGAAGTTCAACAGGCTCTATAGTATGCAGTTGTTTGCCAACATACCGCCTGTGATGGACAGTAAGAATTGGTGACTTCAACTTTATTCTCCATAAGCAATTCTGGGGAATTCGTCTTCTTTTAGGTACATATATATACACACATTCTGAATAGAGGTCTAATTTGGTGGAAATCACTTAAAGTCATGATATTTGGGCTTTTGTCAGCTGTAGTTGCATTTTACATGCAAATGTAGATATATCTCTGTATGTACTTATATTGCCAAATTAGGCTGATTTGTCGGGGAGTTTTCTTGAATTTGCGTCCATTTCTGTCTGCGCTGCGGGATGTTAAGGTAATACCAGTGACGTGTTAGGTCATGACCGTGCTTGGTTTTATAGAGTATGTCCAGTCCATGTTCATTACTTGCTTAGTTAAAGAGAGTGTGTCCAGTCCATGTTCATAACTTTGGTTGAAGGAGAGTGTCCAGTCCATGTTCATGACTGGCTTGGTTAAAGAGAGTATGTCCAGTCCATGTTCATGACTCGCTTGGTTTTAGAATGTCCAGTCCATGTTCACGACTTGCTTGGTTGAAGAGAGTGTCCAGTCCATGTTCATGACTTGCTTGGTTGAAGAGAGTGTGTCCAGTTCATGTTCACGACTTGCTTGGTTGAAGAGAGTGTGTCCAGTCCATGTTCATAACTTGCTTGGTTGAAGAGAGTGTCCAGTCCATGTTCATAACTTGCTTGGCTGAAGAGAGTATGTCCAGTCTATGTTCACAACTTGCTTGGTTGAAGAAAGTATGTTCATGTTCATGACTTGCTTGTTAGAAGAAAGTATACAGTCTATGTTCTTGACTTGCTTGGTTGAAGAGAGTATGTCCAGTCCATGTTCATGACTTGCTTGGTTGAAGAGAGTGTCCAGTCCATGTTCATGACTTGCTTGGTTAAAGAGAGTATGTCCAGTCCAGGTTCATGACTCGCTTGGTTTTAGAATGTCCAGTCCATGTTCACGACTTGCTTGGTTGAAGAGAGTATGTCCAGTCCATGTTCATAACTTGCTTGGTTGAAGAGAGTATGTCCAGTCCATGTTCATGACTTGCTTGGTTGAAGATAGTGTCCAGTCCATGTTCAGAACTTGCTTGGTTGAAGAGAGTATGTCCAGTCCATGTTCATGACTTGCTTGGCTGAAGAGAGTATGTCCAGTCCATGTTCATGACTTGCTTGGTTGAAGAGAGTGTGTCCAGTCCATGCACATGGCCATGCTTGGTTGAAGAGAGTATGTCCAGTCCATGCATATGGCCATGCTTGGTTGAAGAGAGTATGTCGAGTCCATGTTCATAACTTGCTTGGTTGAAGAGAGTATGTCCAGTCCATGTTCATGACTTGCTTGGTTGAAGAGAGTGTCCAGGTCATGATCATGACTTGCTTGGTTGAAGAGAGTATGTCCAGTCCATGTTCATAACTTGCTTGGTTGAAGAGAGTATGTCCAGTCCATGCACATGGCCATGCTTGGTTGAAGAGAGTATGTCCAGTCCATGTTCATAACTTGCTTGGTTGAAGAGAGTATGTCCAGTCCATGCACATGGCCATGCTTGGTTGAAGAGAGTATGTCCAGTCCATGCATATGGCCATGCTTGGTTGAAGAGACTATGTCCAGTCCATGCACATGGCCATGCTTGGTTGAAGAGAGTATGTCCAGTCCATGCACATGGTCATGCTTGGTTGAAGATAGTATGTTCAGTCCATGTTCATGACGTGCTTGGTTGAAGAGAGTATGTCGAGTCCATGTTCATAACTTGCTTGGTTGAAGAGAGTATGTCCAGTCCATGTTCATGACTTGCTTGGTTGAAGAGAGTGTCCAGGTCATGATCATGACTTGCTTGGTTGAAGAGAGTATGCCCAGTCCATGTTCATAACTTGCTTGGTTGAAGAGAGTATGTCCAGTCCATGCACATGGCCATGCTTGGTTGAAGAGAGTATGTCCAGTCCATGTTCATAACTTGCTTGGTTGAAGAGAGTATGTCCAGTCCATGCACATGGCCATGCTTGGTTGAAGAGAGTATGTCCAGTCCATGCATATGGCCATGCTTGGTTGAAGAGACTATGTCCAGTCCATGCACATGGCCATGCTTGGTTGAAGAGAGTATGTCCAGTCCATGCACATGGTCATGCTTGGTTGAAGATAGTATGTTCAGTCCATGTTCATGACGTGCTTGGTTGAAGAGAGTATGTCCAGTCCATGTTCATAACTTGCTTGGTTGAAGAGAGTATGTCCAGTCCATGCACATGGCCATGCTTGGTTGAAGAGAGTATGTCCAGTCCATGCACATGGTCATGCTTGGTTGAAGAGAGTATGTCCAGTCCATGCACATGGTCATGCTTGGTTGAAGATAGTATGTTCAGTCCATGTTCATGACGTGCTTGGTTGAAGAGAGTATGTCCAGTTCATGATCATGACTTGCTTGGTTGAAGAGAGTGTCCAGTTCATGATCATGACTTGCTTGGTTAAAGAGAGTATGTCCAGTCCATGTTCATGACTCGCTTGGTTTTAGAATGTCCAGTCCATGTTCACGACTTGCTTGGTTGAAGAGAGTATGTCCAGTCCATGTTCATGACTTGCTTGGTTGAAGAGAGTATGTCCAGTCCATGTTCATGACTTGCTTGGTTGAAGAGAGTGTCCAGTCCATGTTCATGACTTGCTTGGTTAAAGAGAGTATGTCCAGTCCATGTTCATGACTCGCTTGGTTTTAGAATGTCCAGTCCATGTTCACGACTTGCTTGGTTGAAGAGAGTATGTCCAGTCCATGTTCACGACTTGCTTGGTTGAAGAGAGTATGTCCAGTTCATGTTCATGACTTGCTTAGTTGAAGAGAGTGTCCAGTCCATGTTCATGATTTGCTTGGTTGAAGATAGAATGTCCAGTCCATGTTCATGACTTGCTTGGTTGAAGAGAGTGTGCCCAGTCCATGTTCATGACTTGCTTGGCTGAAGAGAGTGTCCAGTTCATGATCATGACTTGCTTGGTTGAAGAGAGTATGTCCAGTCCATGTTCATGACTTGCTTGGTTGAAGAGAGTATGTCCAGTCCATGTTCATGACTTGCTTAGTTGAAGAGAGTGTCCAGTCCATGTTCATGACTTGCTTGGTTGAAGTTAGTATGTCCAGTCCATGTTCATGACTTGCTTGGTTGAAGATAGTATGTCCAGTCAATGTTCATGACTTGCTTGGTTGAAGAGAGTGTGTCCAGTCCATGTTCATGACTTGCTTGGTTGAAGAGAGTATGTCCAGTCCATGTTCATGACTCGCTTGGTTTTAGAATGTCCAGTCCATGTTCACGACTTGCTTGGTTGAAGAGAGTATGTCCAGTCCATGTTCATGGCTTGCTTGGTTGAAGAGAGTGTGTCCAGTCCATGTTCATGACTTGCTTGGCTGAAGAGAGTATGTCCAGTCCATGTTCATGACTTGCTTGGTTGAAGAGAGTATGTTCAGTCCATGTTCATGACTTGCTTGGTTGAAGATAGTATGTCCAGTCAATGTTCATGACTTGCTTGGTTGAAGAGAGTGTGTCCAGTCCATGTTCATGACTTGCTTGGTTAAAGAGAGTATGTCCAGTCCATGTTCATGACTTGCTTGGTTGAAGATAGTATGTCCAGTCCATGTTCATGACTTGCTTGGTTGAAGATAGTATGTCCAGTCAATGTTCATGACTTGCTTGGTTGAAGAGAGTGTGTCCAGTCCATGTTCATGACTTGCTTGGTTAAGGAGAGTATGTCCAGTCCATGTTCATGACTCGCTTGGTTTTAGAATGTCCAGTCCATGTTCACGACTTGCTTGGTTGAAGAGAGTATGTCCAGTCCATGTTCATAACTTGCTTGGTTGAAGAGAGTGTCCAGTTCATGATCATGACTTGCTTGGTTGAAGAGAGTATGTCCAGTCCATGTTCATGACTTGCTTGGTTGAAGAGAGTATGTCCAGTCCATGTTCATAACTTGCTTGGTTGAAGAGAGTGTCCAGTTCATGATCATGACTTGCTTGGTTGAAGAGAGTATGTCCAGTCCATGTTCATGACGTGCTTGGTTGAAGAGAGTATGTCCAGTCCATGTTCATAACTTGCTTGGTTGAAGAGAGTTTGTCCAGTCCGTGTTCATGACCATGCTTGGTTGAAGAGAGTATGTCCAGTCCATGTTCATAACTTGCTTGGTTGAAGAGAGTGTGTCCAGTCCATGTTCATGACTTGCTTGGCTGAAGAGAGTATGTCCAGTCCATGTTCATAACTTGCTTGGTTGAAGAGAGTATGTCCAGTCCATGCACATGGCCATGCTTGGTTGAAGAGAGTATGTGCAGTCCATGCACATGGCCATGCTTGGTTGAAGAGAGTATGTGCAGTCCATGCATATGGCCATGCTTGGTTGAAGAGAGTATGTGCAGTCCATGCACATGGCCATGCTTGGTTGAAGAGAGTATGTGCAGTCCATGCATATGGCCATGCTTGGTTGAAGAGAGTGTGTGCAGTCCATGTTCATGACCATGCTTGGTTGAAGAGAGTTTCCAGTCCATGTTCATGACGTGCTTGGTTGAAGAGAATGCCCAGTCCATGCACACGGCCATGCTTGGTTGAAGAGAGTATGTCCAGTCCATGCATATGGCCATGCTTGGTTGAAGAGAGTATGTCCAGTCCATGCACATGGCCATGCTTGGTTGAAGAGAGTATGTCCAGTCCATGCACATGGCCATGCTTGGTTGAAGAGAGTATGTCCAGTCCATGCACATGGCCATGCTTGGTTGAAGAGAGTGTGTCCAGTCCATGCACATGGCCATGCTTGGTTGAAGAGAGTATGCCCAGTCCATGCATTTGGCCATGCTTGGTTGAAGAGAGTGTGTCCAGTCCATGTTCATAACTTGCTTGGTTGAAGAGAGTTTGTCCAGTCCATGTTCATGACCATGCTTGGTTGAAGAGAGTATGTCCAGTCCATGTTCATAACTTGCTTGGTTGAAGAGAGTGTGTCCAGTCCATGCACATGGCCATGCTTGGTTGAAGAGAGTATGTGCAGTCCATGCATAAGGCCATGCTTGGTTGAAGAGAGTATGTCGAGTCCATGTTCATAACTTGCTTGGTTGAAGAGAGTATGTCCATGCACATGGCCATGCTCATTATTTAAAAGAAGCCATGTTTTCGGTGTTGTTAGTTTGCGATATTAAGGGCGCAAGGGGACAAGATACCCCCCCCCCCCAGACACACACACGCACACCATGTATGAAGCTGTTTAGTTAATAGTTTTTATTACTTATCGAAACCCCACGTGAGTATGCATGTTACCTAATATTTACTTCAACATCGATATTGGACTACGATCCTTGACTTGCTTTCTTCTCTCCTCCCCCACACAGGCTGTCCATCTGGCTGGAGCGCCCACGGTGCCAGATGCTATAAGGCCTTCGTCCACTTTCCACCAACTCAACAGGATCCTCCACTTACATTCGCCCAAGCACAAGCAAGGTGCGTGGCTCAGAATGGAAGGTTAGCTCAGCCAAAAGACCAAGCTATCGATGACTTCATCGTGGGATTGCGGAACGGCATCAACGGCAATTGGGCAGCCTGGATTGGGATCACAGACACAGAAGTAGAGGATACACACAAGTTTATAGATGGGGACTCTGTGACATTCGACAACTGGGCACAAGACGAACCCAACGATGCGCCCGGTGAAGCTGACTGCGTTGTCATCGAGGCAGACTTAGCTTCCGCCCCGCAGTTCGCGAACCAGTGGAGGGATTATCCTTGTGACCTCCCTCAGCTTTCCTATATCTGTGAAACCCTTGATCGTAAGTACCCACAATAGAGCTTGCCTATGTCTGTGAAACACTTGATCGTAAATACCCGCAATAGAGCCTATATCTGTGAAACACTTGATCGTAAGTACCCGCAATAGAGCTTGCCTATATCTGTGAAACACTTGATCGTAAGTACCCGCAATAGAGCTGGCCTATTTCTGTGAAACACTTGATCGGAAGTACCCACAATAGAGCCTATATCTGTGAAACACTTGATCGGAAGTACCCACAATAGAGCTGGCCTATTTCTGTGAAACTCTTGATCGTAAGTACCCGCAATAGAGCTTGCCTATATCTGTGAAACACTTGATCGTAAGTACCCGCAATAGAGCTGGCCTATTTCTGTGAAACACTTGATCGGAAGTACCCACAATAGAGCTGGCCTATTTCTGTGAAACACTTGATCGGAAGTACCCACAATAGAGCTGGCCTATTTCTGTGAAACACTTGATCGGAAGTACCCACAATAGAGCCTATATCTGTGAAACACTTGATCGTAAGTACCTGCAATAGAGCTGGCCTATTTCTGTGAAACTCTTGATCGTAGTACCCGCAATAGAGCGTTCCTACATTCTAGCACACCACAGTGGAGCTTTAAAGTGCTGACGACACCAATGACATCACAATTAGATATTCCATGAAGTTAATAACGTATACATTTGCATAAATAAACACCCTTCTAATGTTATTGAACATCGTACCATGACAAAATTATACCTCCGGTTGTTGATTCTTCCCACTAGCTTTTTTCCCACTGAGTAATTACATTAAATGCCCATGACGTTACAATGAACACGGCCAGTTTGTAACTTTGCACTGTGGCTCGCAAAGAACGCTCGTTTGAGAAGCAAATAAAGCAATTTTGTTGTCTTTTGATTGTATACAATGACGATGATTAATGTTTGCTTATTAGATAATTTCTTTTGCAAGCATTGATGCTATGTTTCTATCCGACTGCAGTGCTTATTGTGACGTCATGTTAGGTTTAGTCAATACCCGGCGGCAGGGTCAAGAGCTGGAAGCATTTTTTATGCTGTTCAATGTTTATCATTAGGGTGAGGGTTTTCCCTACAAAGCGCCATTTTGCTATCTTTTAAGAATTTGTTATAAGTCCCCAATGTTACGTTCGTTGTTCGATTTCATTATTTGGATTTTAATAGATTCAACTTTCGACCCTTTCCAAATTAAATTTAAAAACATTTTTCGACCATTCTGTAAATCATACAAAAGCAGCTGCAAAATGAGTAGATGTATGCATGTTGAGCAGATGTATGCATGTTGAGCAGATGTATGCATGTTGAGCAGATGTATGCATGTTGAGCAGATGTATGCATGTTGAGTAGATGTATGCATGTTGAGCAGATGTATGCATGTTGAGCAGATGTATGCATGTTGAGCAGATGTATGCATGTTGAGCAGATGTATGCATGTTGAGCAGATGTATGCATGTTGAGCAGATGTATGCATGTTGAGCAGATCTAGATGTATGCATGTTGAGCAGATGTATGCATGTTGAGCAGATGTATGCATGTTGAGCAGATGTATGCATGTTGAGCAGATGTGTGCATGTTGAGCAGATGTATGCATGTTGAGCAGATGTATGCATGTTGAGCAGATGTATGCATGTTGAGCAGATGTGTGCATGTGACTGCCAAAAACAATATCGGAAAATGGATACTAATGCCAAGGTCAACACCAACACCAATGCCAAAGAAGAAGCTATGAAAGAGCAAAAATGTAGAATCTCATGTTGAGAATAGAGATCTGTGCGATCAGTCATTTGTTAAACGTTCCTGACCACTTAGATTTCATGATTATTGCAATTTTGGGGGGGAGGAGGGCAAACTTTTTTCTTACATTCGCAAGATCGCATCAGTTTTGGGGTTCCCATAGGATGTCATCCATATAATCAAATCAACATGGCCTTAGAAGCAAAAGCTTGGTCTTCAAGAAAATTGATGTAATGTGTGTTTACTGTCATCGCACTATCAATTTTGTCCATCTATCATGCAGTAGCACCTTTGATGATAATGGCTTTCTTAAGATTGATATAGAAAATGTAACAAGATATTCGCCATATTGGTTGTTTCTGAAACAGAGGGCGCCAGGACAACGTGTTTACGAAATTTCCACAAGTCATGCCGTTCTATTTACAGTCTTACAACCGTGTCGTTTTCTAAAACTTTTTAACAAACAGCCTGCGAGGTAGACAAGGGCTACTGCACTGGATCTGGAGATCCACACTACACAACGTTCGACAACGAGCGCCATGACTTCCAAGGAAAGTGCAGGTACACCTTTGCTGCGGACTGTGTCAATAATGACTTCACTGTGGAAGTGCAGAACGAAGGCATCAATGAGAGGCCAGTGTCAGTCACCAAGGAAGTCTACGTCATCGCATACGGCATTGAAATAGGAATTCTTCAAGGCAAAATTGTGAAGGTGAGCTACATTGTTTCTCTCCTACAAGTAGACTGAAGTCTTAGAGGACTGTAGTGAAAGTCAATTAACTGAAAAGGAAGGGAGGATGTATGCTTATATTGTTTGTACATTTAACAAACGTATCTCATAAAATCAGTGGAGGATGTTTTCAGAGATGTCAGAATACATTGTAGCTGCAGGATCCTGAAGGACACTACACATCCCTGCAGACAGTTTCACACATCTCCGCAGACAGTTTCACACATCCCTGCAGACAGTTTCACACATCCCCGCAGACAGTTTCACACATCCCCGCAGACAGTTTCACACATCCCTGCAGACAGTTTCACACATCCCCGCAGACAGTTTCTCACATCCCTGCAGACAGTTTCACACATCCCTGCAGACAGTTTCACACATCCCCGCAGACAGTTTCACACATCCCCGCAGACAGTTTCACACATCCCCGCAGACAGTTTCACACATCCCTGCAGACAGTTTCACACATCCCTGCAAGACAGTTTCACACATCCCTGCAGACAGTTTCACACATCCCTGCAGACAGTTTCTGCCTCCAGCTGTAGAGACTCATTACAACCTGCGCCACAATGTAGGACTGAAGCCACCACGTAGCAAGACAAACCGACATAAGATGTCTTTCATTCCACAAACGCTAGCCCTCAAAGTCCTGTGTTCACCTAAGTTGATTGTATCATATTGATTTATCGTAAATTATGAAGTAATATGACGTGCGCTGTAAAAATCAATGCAATTCAGCCCCTACGAGAACTGCAAAGGTGATTGAGAAATAAAGGTTGAAGTTTTGTTGTTGGTGCGCTTGTGCTTTGAATGCACGGCACAGCATTGTATTGTTATTCCCACAGGTGGACGGAGTGACCACGACGCTTCCTTATACGGAACCAGGCGGCAGGATTGAGGTCCGCCTGACCGGCAGGGATGTTCACGTGACGCTGGTAGAAAACTGCGTGGAAGTATTTTTCGACGGGGATCACCGAGTTACGGTTAGTATGTTCAAGGAGGTTATATTCATAACCTCCTTGGTATGTTTCATAATGCTCTATATGGTTCCATGCTGTATGTGCCATGTACCGTGATCAAATTTGATTAATATCTTATCTCAAAGCAAAAGTCTTGAGTTGTCTTTTCTGAATTTTGAAAGTGCCCTGAAAACGCATCTGATATACCATTCAAGGCTTCTTTAGTAGCCTTATATGTTCAGTTCTAGTTTAAACTACATGCACTTTCCCCCTCTTTCTGCACCTATTTTGTCTAATGTTAATTGTATGATGTATTTTCCTATTGTGCAGACTAATAAACAAACAAACAAAAAATGAGGTAGATCGATTTGATATGTTGTTTCATGCATCTACAGGTGGCGGTTCCAACTACCTACATGGATAACCTGTGTGGTCTGTGCGGGGACTTCGATGGTGACCCGTCCAATGACCTGAATGGCCAGAGCGAGACCGTTTTCGGAAATTCACATGTGATTGACGTCCTCAATACGTAAGTGATGTGAATACAGTATGTGTAACGTTACACATTCGTAAATGAAATCATGGCCTTTGATACATCTATGAAATGGAACATATTGACATGTCGAAAGGATTGTTTCATTTTTGCAACATGAATGTATGTTGTGATCAATCAAAAGATGTTCAAAACTTTGAATTCAATTCAGAAACATTTTCGTATGGTTTTCACTTTTATTTGAAATATCGATATATGCACAAAATTCTTGCACCACCTCTATACTTCATTGTTGAAAGAATTAAGCTATGGTATGTAGGGTTACTTTAAAGCCCCAGTGTGTTAACTCATGCAAAGAGTATGAAGGTGCTATTCTGTTGAACTCGGGCTTTAAATAGATTTGGAAAAAGATGACGATTTCATTTTCAAACATGAATGAGCATTCTTTTCTAAATCGTTGAAAACGATCTCTTCACCATGTAATTTGTCATGAGGTACAATCGAAGCCGGTTAATCGCACTACGGGTAACTGCACACTTCTGTTAATTGCACGGCATCCCGAAATCCAAAACCGGTGCGGTTCAGCTGGATAACTCCGCATCATTGCACCATCCGGATAATTGCACGAAATACACTGGCAAATGGGGTGTGCAATTAAAAGACTTCTACTTTCTATTAAACCCGCTTCAGTTGTCCTGGAGGAGATATCGGCCCGACTGATGACACGCTGGTGGACTGTGACCCGGCGCTGGAGAACCAGACGTCATCGGAGGACCAGTGCGGGATGATCACGGATCCGGGCGGCCCGTTCGCCATCTGCCACCTGGTGGTGGATCCGCAGGGTTACTTCGATAACTGCGTGTTCGACGTGTGCGCATGGGAGGGGGCCGACGGACTGTGTCAGGGCCTGGAGGCATATGCCGACGCATGCGTGCTGGAGGGCGTGACAGCTGGGTCCCTTGATTGGCGAACTGCGGAATTTTGTCGTAAGTGGAATTCTGGTGCTCGATCCACAATGTATTCCTAACACATTACACAAGTACACACACACACGAGTGAGTACACACACAATCACACACATACACACACGCGCGCACACACACACACACACACACACACACACACACACAGAGACACACAATCACACACCCGCGAGAGCGCACACTCACACACACACACAATCACAAACACACACACAATCACAGACACACACACACACACACACACAATCACAGACACACAGACACACACACACACAATCACAGACACACATACACACACACTCATACACACACACACACACGAGTGCGCACACACAACACACACACACACACACACACACACACACATACACACAGATACACACACACATACATACACACACACATACATACACACACACACACACATACACACACATACACATACACACACACACACATACACATACACACACACATACATACACACACACACACACACATACACACACACACACAAACACACACACACACGCACGCACGCACGCACGCACGCAGGCACACAGACACATGCGGAAAGAGAGTAGAATATACATTTTCCTTCAAAAAAAGAAAATTACGTTTCCTTTGCAACTATAATCCGATACATTTAGAAAAGTCAAAACCATTTCCGAACAGAATTTGACTGTTTGCCTGGTTTCCCCAGCTCTACCGTGCCCAGCGAACAGCGTGTACAGTAACAGCATGACCCCCTGCCCGCCCACCTGTGCCGACCAGTCCGCCACCTGTGAGGCTGACTTTGTGGAAGGCTGCGAGTGTATTGAAGACCACGTGTGGAGTGGACAAAACTGTGTGCCAGTAAACCAATGCGGATGCCTCGATGATAACGGTCAATATTATGAGGTCAGTTCATTACATGTGATTGTATTTACCTTTTTTAGAAGGTTATGTTTTCGGTTGAGATGGATCTCATTTTCTAGCCGTGACGATTTTTTTTTTTTTTTGCACATTTTTATTAGCTCGGAGAACATTGGGGAACACCGGATGGTCATCAGTGCGACTGCACTGAGGGGGGGATCATCGTGTGTGTGGAAGTGAACTGTGATGAGGATGGCGGCTACAGCTGGACGCTCGTGGACGGGGAATATGGGTGTAACTGCGTGGGGTCCTGTTGTGGTGAGACACAGTTTTGTAATATGGTGAAGTCCTACACTACGATGTCCCAATGTTGCAAAAATATGTTTCCAAGTTTCCAAAATATTTTCTTGATGGAATCTTGATTATGTTGAACCAATAGCTCTTTAAAAAAAGGCGGACGGGTTGCTGCTTCTTAATACGCATGTGCTAACACACCTAGGGATCCACCGCTGTGCCTTCCACGCTGGTGATGTCGTCCTTCTTTAAAAGACGTTCCTGATATTCCACTCTTCAACTGTGCTCGACTGTTTGAATCCATCTTAATGCCAAGCACGCTAACGGTTTCATCTCACAAGAAATCCCCCTGTGTTCCCAATAGATAGGGCCATCTGCAAGGCTTCCGGAGATCCTCACTTCTGCACCCCCGACGGAAGGCGTCACCATTTCCAAGGCCCGTGCAGATACACGTTCGCCAAGGACTGCGTAGGCAACGACTTCACGGTGGAGACCAAACACGTGCCCTCGGCTCGGCGGCCGTCTGTGTCCGTCGTGCGGGAAGTGCACGTCATAGTCACCATCGACGGGGTCACGTGGACAATCTCCATTCTTCAGCGCAAACGCGTGCTGGTGAGTCACCTTAGTTTTTGCTGCTCCAAGGAGTTTTTTTATGATAGAGAGTTTATTTGCAAGTTCATGCCAGTAGGCTAATTGCAAGTACATGGTAGAAACAAGATAGGGAATATGCATGTAACAATGATCTGTGATAAATATTATTATATATTTTATTTATTATACAAAGAGACTACTCAAATACTACTGTTGACTATATCAAGACAGGTTGGGTTTGACTTCTTTTCTGAACGCAGAGGAAGACAAAAGAGTTCCACTTTTTTATGATAATAAAAAAAAACTGTCATGTTTTTTACCGTTCAAGCATACAGTTAAGGTAATTCTGTAAGGTAGTGACTGTTGTTTTTACTCCAAAAAGGTGAACGGGGTGCTCGTCCATGTTCCGGCCAGCCGGGCCAGTGGCGCCATCGACATCAAACGGACGGGCAGGTACATCCGGGTGGAGCTGGTGGACCTGTGCGTGGTCATTCTCTACGATGGGCGACATCAAGTCAAAGTAAGCACGTCATCGACAGTTCTGACAAGTCTTCATTTTGGCATGCTGCACGATCATATAGACTCATTCTGATTTTTTGCTAGTTAAGTCTGACTCAGCTGGGTTATTCTCATCGTCTTTGTTCGGACAGTTATTGTTATTCTCCCTTTTGATATAGTAACTTTCATCTAATTCAACAAAACGAGATGCAGCGTGCAAAACGAGATGCAGTGTGCAAAACGAGATGCAGCGTGCAAAACGAGATGCAGCGTGCAAAACGAGATGCAGTGTGCAAAACGAGATGCAGCGTGCAAAACGAGATACAGCGTGCAAAACCAGATGCAGCGTGCAAAGCAGCGACGGTAACACTGAACAGCGTGCAAAGCAGCGACGGTAACACTGAACAGCGTGCAAAGCAGCGACGGTAACACTGAAGTGGTGAACCTAGGTGACACGACAGAGAATTGCCATGCGGCCCTGCGAGACAACATTATAATTAGCTCCTTTATACTAACAGAACAGGTGCCGGTGGACGTACAACATCAGCCCTGTCCTGATTTTGTCTTCTTTTTGTTTTTTGTTGGACTATCTAAAATTTTCCACCGTATTCATTCATCTATGTTTATACCAATTCAAAGTTTTTTGGTTCAAACCTGCTAATCAACACTGGCGAACTGTACTGGGTACCACCTGAGACGTCTGACCATATCCTAAATCTATCAATACAACACTTTTACAGGTGGATATCCCAAGTAACTACCTGTAATGCTGCAATACAACACCTCTACAGGTGGAGATCCCGAGTAACTACCTGTAATGCTGCAATACAACACCTGTACAGGTGGAGATCCCGAGTAACTACCTGTAATGCTGCAATACAACACCTGTACAGGTGGAGATCCCGAGTAAGTACCTGTAATGCTGTAACACCTCTACAGGTGGAGATCCCGAGTAACTACCAGAACCAGCTGTGCGGACTGTGCGGGAACTACAACGGCATCAAGGGCGACGACTTCGAGATGCCGGATGGAACTCAGGCCGCCAACTGGAACGAGTTCGGCAATAGCTGGCTGACCGACTTAGAAACGCATGTCACATTTTTTTCTCTTCTCTTTTTCTTTTGAGAGCCAAACCTCATTAGATTGAGGGCCTAGTTTGTATTTGTTTGCATTTTGTAGGTGCAGGTGCAGGTGCTTTGTGGCTAACTGGTTGGTGGCTGGTGGCATCTGGTTTTCTGTGTCAAACTAGCTTTGCTCATTGACAGATTTTGAAATGTTTCCATAGTACTTAAGACGTTTCTTTGTCTCACCAATTACCATCAATCTTCTCCAGCCACAAAAGTTTGCTTTTTAGGATGAAGGTGTGACCTGACTAGCAAGGAAATAATGAAACATTATGTGCACTATACCACGTTTCTATGTTTTTGAGCAAATGCCGTTGAGACAACAAATAAAGGCACAATCAAACAAACAAATATCAAAAGAGAACGTATTGTCCCAGTCCCCTTACGGCGTGTTTCCAGTATATTGACGTTACATTTCTGCCCACCTCAGCTGTGATGGCGATTCCCCGACGGGCGATCCCCCGACCGAGGGACCGTGTGACGCGGAGTACTCGGACCCGTGCGGTGTGCTGACAGATACGAGCGGCCCGTTTGCATCCTGCCATGGCGAGGTGGACCCTGAACCTTACCTGGAAGACTGCGTCTTCGACATGTGTGCTACGGAGGGGGAGTATCTTTGCGCCAACCTGGAGGCTTACTATGACTCCTGTATAGGCGCGGGCGTGGCTGCCTTCAGCTGGCGGGATTCGACGTCATGTCGTAAGTTCCAGTATCTCACATCTATCAAAATTTTAAAAAAAGTGTTCTGTGTTTCAGGGGTTCTTATGATCTATGGGGAAGACGCTTCCGCAAGCAACCCAGTGTCATTGTGCTGTGAATTATGAATGAATAAGTTCAACTTAATTGCTGTTGATAAGGACGACGAGCATGTATTTTCCCCTGTAGATGTGCTTGCAGTCCTGCATGTTAACAGATTAATTTTACTCTGTATTTTCGACAGCTATGGATTGTTCAGGAAACAGCACATACTCCCATGACATCAGCGCCTGCCCGGCGACATGCGTGAACCCCGACGCCCCGGACGACTGCGACCTTCCCCGTGTAGAAGGCTGCGAGTGCGATGCAGGCTACATGCAGAGTGGGCTGGAGTGTGTCGAGCCGACGGACTGTGGTTGCGTGGACGTTTATGAACACTACTATCCGGTAAATACGACTTATCGTCAATGTCTAAGTGTCTGAACCGTCAGCCATCACTCTGTCATAGGGCTGTGTACCTAAATACCCGTACCTGTACCTGTACCGTACCTAAAAATTGTTAAGGTACAGGTCCGGACCTAAACATCTGTGTACCTGTACCTAAACAAACTAAATCACTATTAAACACTAATTTTTTAAGACTGCTGGACAAGTAAATCCCAAGTCAACAATGACAATGCTGATAATCTTGCAGTTGAAAAATGAGAAAACTTGCAAAGAAATTGTTTTGAGATTCAAAAATTCCCCGTGCAAACATGACAATTTATAACTGGAAAAGCCAGTTAGCTACATGATTAACTTGCATATACTGGGTTAAACTTTTTAGGTACAGGTGCAGGTCCGGACCTGTACCTAAACCCGTGTACCTGTACCTGGAATTTGTTTAAGTACACGGCTCTACTCTGTCATCATGTGCAAGTGAGGGAACCCGTTTGATCTACAACTCGATTGAGTGGACGTGTGGCAATGCACCTCAACGCATTGTAGTGATGAAAAATGAATTAATGGAAATTGTGGGAATTCCCCGTTTTAGCAAAAAAATTAATCATCATTACGTCATATTACTTCATAATGATACAACAATTTTAGGAATTATGAAACTTAATGAGCATATTACTCCCTGCAAATTTGGTGATCGTACAGTAAGCTGTTTTGAAATTACGGAGGGGGGGGGGGCGAATTTTATTTTATCATTAATCTATTGAGACTCAATGTAGTCAGATTTACTTACGAGCCCTGTACATTTGTTTCAGCTTGGAACGGAATGGGGTACAGAGGACGGGAGCCAGTGCGAGTGCCATGATGATTTCGGGTTCCCATTCATCACATGCACACCAGTGACCTGCGATGAAGCCGGAGGCTACAGCTGGACGCTCGAGGATGGAGTATACGGGTGCAACTGCGTCAAATTCTGCTGTGGTGAGATATAAATTACAACTGCTTCTTACTGTTGGTTCTCTCTTCATCTCAACGTTTCTAGCATGTCAAATCAGATAGCGTACCCGGAGGATGCAAGGAGTTGCATGGAAATGCATTGCATAAAGGAATGACATATGAATGTACGCGAGAAGTCCAAAACACCCCTCGCTCAGCATTTTCACTCCAAAGACTGCCCCATCTTTAACCTCTCAATAGAAATAACAAAGGCAACTTTAAACTATGTTAGCACTGATGGCAGCCTATACCGTCCTGCGGAATAAAATGAAGCGTTCCTATAGCCTTTAATACTAGAACCAGTTAATGTATTTTTTTTTTGTTTTAATAGTGTTTGTTTTGATATCACTAAAGGCATTCTTTTTTTCCTTATGCATTGCTCTTTGTACTCAACTAAGTGCTTGGACATAGCTGGTTTTGGTGATATAGATCCCTTAGAAGGATCCGAATGTATGTATATATGTATGTATGTATGTAAGTATGCATGCATGCATGTATGTATGTATGTATGGATGGATGGATGGATGGATGCATGTATGTATGCATGCAGCCATCATCATCATCATTCATGTATGTATTTATGTATGTATGTATGTATGTATGTATGTATGTATGTAACTTATCACCCAAGGTAAAGAAAAGCCAACTTGGTCGGGGTTTGATCTTCTACTCTTCAAGTGTACTGCAATGTGAGCACCCATCTTTGTGCCTGGCGTCCTAACGATTTCATTTCACGAGAAATCCCTTTGTTTTCCTGACAGATAACAATGCAGGCTGTGAACATACTTGCACGGACACAGACGGGAGTTTCTACTGCTCCTGTGATGATGGTTACGCCCTAAACGCAGACGGGCTATCGTGTGATGGTAGGCTTCTTTGTTTTGCATATATTTTATTGGGACAATAATATATTATTTAAAAAAAACACAATACCAGTCATGGTATAAGGAAGTGTTATGTTGCTAAGATCGGTAAGAAGTTCTAACTTCGGACGACTTGTGCTCTATCGGGAGAGAAGAGCATCAACTCGCCCATGTTTGTTTTAGGTCAGCATCTTATTTGCAAAATGTATTAAAGCTTTTATAATACGCCGGATGGAAAACATCATCTGAGGAATAAACAAGGTTGTGAACCTCTCTAAGTACATACCAAATGCATTCATACTAACGACACTTACTCAATTCCACAGCCTTTGATGTCTTTGTTAGCAGGGCTATCCCTTTTCAGGAATAGTACGTACATTGTGAAGAATATGTAACATTCATTATCTTACGAAACTGACGAATGGCTACTAGCCCTTCCCAAGCCACTGGCTACCCAGGCAGTCCTGGTTGTGAGTCTGAAAGTCAAAACTGATAGGATTTATGCAGCGTTTTTGTACACGAGACCAAAAAATTCACAGCACTTTAAGATAATGGCAAGATGTTTGCACTAACTCATGCTAGTATTTTAGAACCTTCAGGCCACGTCAGCTTTTGTTGACATTTTACTGTAGAAATAATATCTGTTCTCCCTGGAGGTACCGTACTTATACCATAGATATGTTCAGTTCGATAACATGTCAGAAGGGCTGGTCCATTGGCCAGTGTGTCAGTGGGGCAGCCAAGACTGAGTGTAACGATATATGAACAATACATTGTTGCTAATACAATCTGACATGATTCACTTTTCCTTCTAACACAGATGTGAACGAATGTGACACTGATAATGGTGGCTGTGAACAGAACTGCCATAACACGAACGGCAGCTATTACTGTTCCTGTTATGTTGGATTCACCCTAAATCCCGATGGCTTAACTTGTGATGGTAGGCTTCTATGGTTTTCAATAGTTTTTACAAATTGTATAACTTTGAACAAACTATAGTAACAATAATTGAAAAAAGAATGTTTCGTGTTGCTAAGATGAAACTTTCATACTTAAGGCAACTATTGGTCTTTGGGAGCGGAGCATGAAGTAATATATCTTTTTCAGATGTGCATCTAAGTTACGAAATCAACGAGAAACCTTTAGACTACGTCAGTAACTATGCTCCTCTCACAGTAGATATCACATCTGTTCTTACTAGTACAGAAGGAACTACATATACATGTACTATAGATATGCTCAGCCGTGCGAAGGACTAGTCCTTTGTGAAGACGACTATTTGGTAGGGAATTTATGGTCGTTTGTAGTTAAAGTTTGTTCTCAGTAGAAGAATTATGATAAGGTTGCGTGAAAAAAACGTCAATAAAAGTAAGGTTGTCAGTCTTTTATGTAGTTTTTGTCCTGTAGATTAAAAACAGGTATCATATCTTAAAGCTTTGAAATTATATTCATAATGTATAATTGAGTATGAATAGAATGCTAATATTACGTTTCAGATATAGACGAATGCGAGTATAACATGAATTGTCTCAATGGCGGAACCTGCGTCGACGAAATTAACGGCTACTCCTGCGACTGTGCTCCTGGCTATACAGGCGATCACTGTGAAATAGGTAAGTTCTCTGACAACAGTTGAATTCTACAGTTTATTTAAACCTAGTTCTCAATAGTAGCATTATGATAAGGTGTCGTGAAAAAGAATACCAATAAAAGTAACGCTATCAACTTTATGTACACGTAGTCATGTAAATCTAAATAGGTTATTGTATAATTTAGCGATGTCTATAAAATAATATTGATAATGTAGTATTCTTTACGATAAGAATGCTTCTATATTACGTTTCAGATATAGACGAATGCGAGTATAACATGAATTGTCTCAATGGCGGAACCTGCGTCGACGAAATTAACGGTTACTCCTGCGACTGTGCTCCTGGCTATACAGGCGATCACTGTGAAATAGGTAAGTTCTCTGACAACAGTTGAATTCTACAGTTTATTTAAACCTAGTTCTCAATAGTAGAATTATGATAAGGTGTCGTGAAAAAGAATACCAATAAAAGTAACGCCATCAACTTTATGTACACGTAGTCATGTAAATCTAAATAGGTTATTGTATCATTTAGCGATGTCTATAAAATAATATTGATAATGTAGTATTCTTTACGATAAGAATGCTAATATATTACGTTTCAGATATAGACGAATGCGAGTATAACATGAATTGTCTCAATGGCGGAACCTGCGTCGACGAAATTAACGGTTACTCCTGCGACTGTGCTCCTGGCTATACAGGCGATCACTGTGAAATAGGTAAGTTCTCTGACAACAGTTGAATTCTACAGTTTATTTAAACCTAGTTCTCAATAGTAGAATTATGATAAGGTGTCGTAAAAAAGAATACCAATAAAAGTAACGCTATCAACTTTATATGGACATAGTCATGTAAATCTAAATAGGTTATTATTGTGTCTATAAGCGATGTTTATGAATTAATATTGATAATGTTGTATTGTTTACGGTAAGAATGCTAATATATTACGTTTCAGATATAGACGAATGCGAGTATAACATGAATTGTCTCAATGGCGGAACCTGCGTCGACGAAATTAACGGTTACTCCTGCGACTGTGCTCCTGGCTATACAGGCGATCACTGTGAAACAGGTAAGTTCTCTGACAACAGTTGAATTCTACAGTTTATTTAAACCTAGTTCTCAATAGTAGAATTATGATAAGGTGTCGTGAAAAAGAATACCAATAAAAGTAACGCCATCAACTTTATGTACACGTAGTCATGTAAATCTAAATAGGTTATTGTATCATTTAGCGATGTCTATAAAATAATATTGATAATGTAGTATTCTTTACGATAAGAATGCTAATATATTACGTTTCAGATATAGACGAATGCGAGTATAACATGAATTGTCTCAATGGCGGAACCTGCGTCGACGAAATTAACGGTTACTCCTGCGACTGTGCTCCTGGCTATACAGGCGATCACTGTGAAATAGGTAAGTTCTCTGACAACTGTTGAATTCCACAGTTTATTTAATTAATAAACCTAGTTCTCAATAGTAGAATTATGATAAAGTTTCGTGAAAAAAGGATGCCAATAAAAGTAACGTTATCAACTTTATGTAGATATAGCCATGTAAAATATCTAATTTAACAAATAGGTTATTGTATCATTTAGCGATGTCTATGAAATAATATTGATAATGTAGTAATGTTTACGATAAGAATGCTTCTATATTACGTTTCAGATATAGACGAATGCGAGTATAACATGAATTGTCTCAATGGCGGAACCTGCGTCGACGAAATTAACGGTTACTCCTGCGACTGTGCTCCTGGCTATACAGGCGATCACTGTGAAATAGGTAAGTTCTCTGACAACTGTTGAATTCTACAGTTTATTTAATTAATAAACCTAGTTCTCAATAGTAGAATTATGATAAAGTTTCGTGAAAAAAGGATGCCAATAAAAGTAACGTTATCAACTTTATGTAGATATAGCCATGTAAAATATCTAATTTAACAAATAGGTTATTGTATCATTTAGCGATGTCTATGAAATAATATTGATAATGTAGTAATGTTTACGATAAGAATGCTTCTATATTACGTTTCAGATATAGACGAATGCGAGTATAACATGAATTGTCTCAATGGCGGAACCTGCGTCGACGAAATTAACGGTTACTCCTGCGACTGTGCTCCTGGCTATACAGGCGATCACTGTGAAATAGGTAAGTTCTCTGACAACAGTTGAATTCTACAGTTTATTTAAACCTAGTTCTCAATAGTAGCATTATGATAAGGTGTCGTGAAAAAGAATACCAATAAAAGTAACGCTATCAACTTTATGTACACGTAGTCATGTAAATCTAAATAGGTTATTGTATAATTTAGCGATGTCTATAAAATAATATTGATAATGTAGTATTCTTTACGATAAGAATGCTTCTATATTACGTTTCAGATATAGACGAATGCGAGTATAACATGAATTGTCTCAATGGCGGAACCTGCGTCGACGAAATTAACGGTTACTCCTGCGACTGTGCTCCTGGCTATACAGGCGATCACTGTGAAATAGGTAAGTTCTCTGACAACAGTTGAATTCTACAGTTTATTTAAACCTAGTTCTCAATAGTAGAATCATGATAAGGTTTCGTAAAAAAGAATGCCAATAAAAGTAACGCTATCAACTTTATCCGGACATAGTCATGTAAATCTAAATAGGTTATTATTGTGTCTATAAGCGATGTTTATGAATTAATATTGATAATGTTGTATTGTTTACGGTAAGAATGCTAATATATTACGTTTCAGATATAGACGAATGCGAGTATAACATGAATTGTCTCAATGGCGGAACCTGCGTCGACGAAATTAACGGTTACTCCTGCGACTGTGCTCCTGGCTATACAGGCGATCACTGTGAAATAGGTAAGTTCTCTGACAACTGTTGAATTCTACAGTTTATTTAATTAATAAACCTAGTTCTCAATAGTAGAATTATGATAAAGTTTCGTGAAAAAAGGATGCCAATAAAAGTAACGTTATCAACTTTATGTAGATATAGCCATGTAAAATATCTAATTTAACAAATAGGTTATTGTATCATTTAGCGATGTCTATGAAATAATATTGATAATGTAGTAATGTTTACGATAAGAATGCTTCTATATTACGTTTCAGATATAGACGAATGCGAGTATAACATGAATTGTCTCAATGGCGGAACCTGCGTCGACGAAATTAACGGTTACTCCTGCGACTGTGCTCCTGGCTATACAGGCGATCACTGTGAAATAGGTAAGTTCTCTGACAACAGTTGAATTCTACAGTTTATTTAAACCTAGTTCTCAATAGTAGAATTATGATAAGGTGTCGTGAAAAAGAATACCAATAAAAGTAACGCCATCAACTTTATGTACACGTAGTCATGTAAATCTAAATAGGTTATTGTATCATTTAGCGATGTCTATAAAATAATATTGATAATGTAGTATTCTTTACGATAAGAATGCTAATATATTACGTTTCAGATATAGACGAATGCGAGTATAACATGAATTGTCTCAATGGCGGAACCTGCGTCGACGAAATTAACGGTTACTCCTGCGACTGTGCTCCTGGCTATACAGGCGATCACTGTGAAATAGGTAAGTTCTCTGACAACTGTTGAATTCCACAGTTTATTTAATTAATAAACCTAGTTCTCAATAGCAGAATTATGATAAAGTTTCGTGAAAAAAGGATGCCAATAAAAGTAACGTTATCAACTTTATGTAGATATAGCCATGTAAAATATCTAATTCAACAAATAGGTTATTGTATCATTTAGCGATGTCTATGAAATAATATTGATAATGTAGTAATGTTTACGATAAGAATGCTTCTATATTACGTTTCAGATATAGACGAATGCGAGTATAACATGAATTGTCTCAATGGCGGAACCTGCGTCGACGAAATTAACGGTTACTCCTGCGACTGTGCTCCTGGCTATACAGGCGATCACTGTGAAATAGGTAAGTTCTCTGACAACAGTTGAATTCTACAATTAAACCTAGTTCTCAATTATAGTAGAATTACGATAAAGCTTCGTGAAAAAAGGAAGCCAATAAAAGTAACGCTATCAGCTTTATGCAGACATAGTCATGCAAAATATTTGAATAGGTTATTGTATCATTTAGTGATGTCTATGAAATGATATTGATAAATGTAGTATTGTTTACTATAAGAATGCTATCATATTACGTTTCAGATATAGACGAATGCGAGTATAACATGAATTGTCTCAATGGCGGAACCTGCGTCGACGAAATTAACGGTTACTCCTGCGACTGTGCCCCTGGCTATGAAGGCGATCACTGTGAAACAGGTAAGTTCTCTGACAACAGTTGAATTCTACAATCAATTTAAAGCTAATCCAAGCTTTCTGACTGTTTCTGCTAAGATGGCTGCACCATAAATGCCGATGGACCATCCTACGGTAGACTTGTGTTTATTTGCATAGATTTTGATACAGGCTCCTAGAAAGTTAAATTTAAGGCTATTGCAACCTTAATAACAATCAGGATAGAAGGATGTGATGTGCTGTTCAGATAGAACTTTCATAATTTGTACTTTAGAACTTTTCAACTCGACAACATGTGTTGTCATTGCAAGGACTGGTCCTTCGTGGCAAACACTAGATAGTCAGGCATACATAGCTGTATGCCTTTCAAAGTCAAACCGATGTAACGATAAATGAACGATGGCCATATATTGCGACTTATGCATGCTTGCATGCATCCCTTTTCTCTCTTTAACATAAATGCGAACGAATGTGGAAGTTTCAACTGGCTTACCCAGTGCTCTTTAGCTCTTAGACACAATCTCTTAAGACACGTGTCTTTTTGGCATACGTCTCATATCTTGGTCTATCTCTGGTGTGTGACATGAGTCTCATATGTTTGTCTGTCTCTCATCACTTTTATTGTGTGTATCCACAGATATCGATGAATGTACGCTTGGTACGGACAACTGCGACGAAAACGCAAGCTGTGAGAACACACCTGGATCGTTCACCTGTACCTGTGACGACGGTTACACCGGGGACGGGGTCACTTGTACTGGTGAGAGCAAAGACTATGATTAATATCGATAAACATTACACTGCTTGGATCTCTCCTCAATCTTCGCGTGACTTCGAAATCCGCATTTTTTTAAATCGACAGACTGGGGACTGCGTTTGCTAATTACTGTAACTATAGAAAACTGAAACTATTTTTTGAAAATCATTATCTTCCCAAATGTACTCACCTAGTAACAGTCCATTTAGAATGCTTGGCTGCCAGCCGTGCAGGTAAGGATGAGGCAACAAATTTTATAGATTCTAGCTTGGAGTTTGACAGGTCACACCAAACAGTTACCGAGTTACGTCAGAAGGTCATGATTGGGGGGGGGGGGGGTACCTTACATGTGAAATAATAATAATGATGATGATGATGATGATGATGACGATGATGATAACTTTATTGCGCAACAATTGGACAAGGTACAACGTATGGCATCTACTAACACATTTACATAGCTACAGTTCTATAAGGCCAATCTACTTTATACAAGGGTGCATAGTATGGGATGAAAATGGTCTTTTACAATGATTGGAGGGATTTCTACCATCTAGACATTCTTTGATGTATTTTCCTATGTGACATATGTAACGTGTTGTGAATTTCTTGTCTGTTCCTTTTGAGCTGCCAAAACCCTAAGTATGAATGAAAATGTAAATAAGGACTTAATCTATATGTCATTAATAGACTATGTAATTCAGTTGACCAATATCGTGCCGACGTGAATTTCTACAGATACCAATGGATGCGATCCCGACCCGTGTGTTGCAATGGCTACTTGTACCGACAATGTGGCTCCCATGACGGGTGCAGTCTGTACCTGTCCGCCAGGGTATCACGGAGATGGTAAAGTTCATGGCACCGGATGTACAGGTAGTTTTCTGTTCAGTGATGCTACTTATACATGTAGTTATAAACCAACGAGTATTCTACTTTTTTGTGTGGAAACGATACAATTACAATGAAAAAGTGGGAATGCAGTCAAGGTTCACTTATATCAACAGCGACTCTTAAAGTTTTGCTGTATGTTTGGGACAACAACCTGCTAGCCGCCTTGCTAGATAGAGATGCATGGTCAGACATTGTTAATGGCACCTCATATGAGGATGAACTGAACTGAACTTTGGATGACTCGAGGTGTAATGTGGTGAAAACATCAACCGTGCTTGTATCTTGACAGACATCATGGGCTGCACGCCCAATCCGTGTGCTTACATTGCTACCTGCGAAGATGTTCCTGCTCCTGGGACCGGTGCTGTTTGTACCTGCCCGTATGGATATGAGGGCGATGGAACAATGGGTGGGACCGGGTGTACAGGTAATATTGATTTCATCTTCGTGAAGCTACATTCTTGTCTCATATGCAGTGAGTAGTTTGTACTGTGTAGACTCCGATCCCTGCAATGCCAATCAATGTTATATGTTCAAACTTACTCAGTGTTCTTCAGCTCTCTGGTCCAATCTCTCCAAACAAGTGACTTTAATTTTTCGCATGTTTGTCATAAGTCTTAGCTGTTTGTTTATGTCTGGCCACTTGTATTGTTTGTACCCACAGATATCGATGAATGCACTGATGGTACCCACAACTGTGACGAAAACGCAAGCTGTGATAACACCGTCGGCTGGTTTACCTGTACCTGTAACGACGGTTTCACCGGGGACGGTGTCACCTGTACTGGTGAGAGCAAAGAATTACATAAATTAACGTTGTTGTAACTTCAATTTTACAGCAAAATGTCTCACCAGAATTTTCACCAGACTTACTCAGTGTTCTTCAGCTCTCAGACAGAATCTCTCCAAACACGTGACTTTTCGCACGTGTGACATGAGTCTCATATGTTAACCAATTGTGTAAATGACACGCTAGACCCAATATGTTGACTTATTCATATCTGTAGATATTCCTACATGTCTGTTTAGTATTACTGTAAGTAGTTGCTATAGACCTTACGAAAGTCACTGTACTTTTGTCGTGTCATAAAGATTTCTTGTGCGTTTGTTTAGCTCTGGTCACTTTCTCCGGTGACTTTTCGCACGTGTAACATAAGTCTTAGATGTTTGTTTATGTCTGGCCACTTGTACTTTTTTTATCCACAGATGACGATGAATGTACGCTTGGTACGGACAACTGTGACGATAACGCAAGCTGTGAGAACACACCTGGATCGTTTACCTGTACCTGTAACGACGGTTTCAGTGGAGACGGAGTCACCTGTACTGGTGAGAGCAAAGAATTTGGCTATATCAACGTTGCACTGTTACGGTACATGCATTACTTCGATCAATTTTAATTCTACAACATAACGTCTCACCATAACTTTCATCAGACTGAATCAGTGTTCTTCAGCTCTCAGACAGAATCTCTACAGACAAGTGACTTTTCGCATGTTTGTCATAAGTCTTAGATGTTTGTTTATGTCTGGCCACTTTTATTGTTTGTACCCACAGATATCGATGAATGCACTGATGGTACCCACAACTGTGACGTCAACGCAAGCTGTGAGAACACCGTCGGCTCGTTTACCTGTACCTGTAACGACGGTTTCAGTGGAGACGGAGTCACCTGTACTGGTGAGAGCAAAGAATTTGGCTATATCAACGTTACACTGTTACAGTACATATATTACTTCAGAATCCATTTGTACATATAAAGCTGTCTGTACATATGTAGATACTTTGCGTTTTGTGACCGCATCTGAACTGAGAGCAGCGACACCTGTCCTGCAGTACAATGTGAATCAGTCAGAATTGCCCTGAATAAGGTGACAGACGGTCACCGAAACGTCGGTGAGAATAAAGCATTGGTTGTGTAAAAAGAGTCTCTTTATTCTTCTTCTACGTTTGTTTATATCTGACCGTTCTGACGTGTGGCATGAGTCTAATTTGTTGGTCTAGCTCTGACGTGTGATATGTGACTTTTCGCACGTGTAACATAAGTCTTATATGTTTGTTTATGTCTGGCCACTTGTATTGTTTGTTTCCACAGATATCGATGAATGTACGGATGGTACCCACAACTGTGACGATAACGCAAGCTGTGATAACACACCTGGATCGTTCACCTGTACCTGTGACGACGGTTACAGTGGGGACGGAGTCACCTGTACTGGTGAGAGCAAAGAATTTGGCTATACATTAGTTAACGTTGTTACAGTACATGTATTATGTCGATTAACTTCAATTCTACAGCATAATGTCTCACCAGAATGGTCATCAGACTTACTTAGTGTTCTTTAGCTCTCAGATCCAATCTCTCCAGACAAGTGACTTTTCGCACATGTGACATTAGTCTCATATGTCTGTTTAGCTATGGTCACTTGTATTGTTTGTATCGACAGATATCGATGAATGCACTGAGGGTACCCACAACTGTGACGATAACGCAAGCTGTGATAACACACCTGGATCGTTCACCTGTACCTGTAACGACGGTTACACCGGGGACGGAGTCACCTGTACTGGTGAGAGCAAAGAATTTGGCTATACATAAATTAACGTTGTTACAGTACATGTATTACTTCGATTAACTTCAAATTTACAACATAATATCTCACCAGAATGTTCATCAGACTGAAGCAGTGTTCTTCCTTCAGCTCTCAGATCCAATCTTTCCAGACAAGTGACTTTTCGCTTGTTTGTCATAAGTCTTAGATGTTTGTTTATGTCTGGCCACTTGTATTGTTTGTTTCCACAGATATCGATGAATGTACGGATGGTACCCACAACTGTGACGATAACGCAAGCTGTGAGAACACACCTGGATCGTTCACCTGTACCTGTAACGACGGTTACACCGGGGACGGAGTCACCTGTACTGGTGAGAGCAAAGACTTTGGCTATACATTAGTTAACGTTGTTACAGTACATGTATTACTTCGATTATCTTCAATTTTACAACATAATGTCTCACCAGAATGTTCATCAGACTTACTCAGTGTTCTTCAGCTCTCAGATCCAATCTCTCCAGACAAGTGACTTTTCGCTTGTTTGTCATAAGTCTTAGATGTTTGTTTATGTCTGGCCACTTGTATTGTTTGTTTCCACAGATATCGATGAATGTACCGATGGTACCCACAACTGTGACGATAACGCAAGCTGTGAGAACACACCTGGATCGTTCACCTGTACCTGTAACGACGGTTACACCGGGGACGGAGTCACCTGTACTGGTAAGAGCAAAGACTTTGGCTATACATTAGTTAACGTTGTTACAGTACATGTATTACTTCGATTATCTTCAATTTTACAACATAATGTCTCACCAGAATGTTCATCAGACTTACTCAGTGTTCTTCAGCTCTCAGATCCAATCTCTCCAGACAAGTGACTTTTCGCTTGTTTGTCATAAGTCTTAGATGTTTGTTTATGTCTGGCCACTTTTATTGTTTGTTTCCACAGATATCGATGAATGTACGGATGGTACCCACAACTGTGACGATAACGCAAGATGTGATAACACACCTGGATCGTTCACCTGTACCTGTAACGACGGTTACACCGGAGACGGAGTCACCTGTACTGGTGAGAGCAAAGAATTTGGTTTACATATAATAAGTTAACATTACTCTGTAGCAGTTCATATATTACTTGTATTCCATTACAGAAATTTTGCATATGTTGCTCTATCTCTGATGGATTCACGTTTATCTGCGTCGTTTTATATTGACCACTTGGTACACATGAGTATTCCATAACTGGCCAATCACGAGCCAGTGTTGCAATCGCCTTCAGTGCTTACCAAATTTATAAATACTTCCAGTTACAGACGCTTTCCTCAATAATCATGATTGACACAGTGTGCATCTCATTATTTCAATCACTGTCTAAGGTTACTATATACCCAAAATAATAATAAAAATACCAACCCTCGCTTGAGTTGTTCTCACGCCCACTGAAATTGTAAAAACGAAGCTAGGGAACCCAAACGTCCACCACTTACTCCTTGCCCCAAGAACTATCTATTACTAAAAAAATCATAAACCTGGCACTTGTAGAACATTTACCTCCAACTTTGAAGCGTTAAACTACGATTGGTTACACCCTGAATCCTGATGGGATGACGTGTGACGGTAGTCTTTTTCTCTATGCATTTTACTTCATACGGGCTCCTACAAAAGTGGACTTTCTGTTTAGCACATGCATGTTTGCTGACAGATCATCAATAGACAAGTCATGCAAATGTGCAATTAATGAGAATATTCATGATGGATGATTTTGATTTGATAATCATGACACTTCCAAGTAAGGCACAGATTAACATCAGGTAGGGAGAAAACCTTTGATCGCACTAAATCTAAGCAAATAAGCTTTAAAAAAAATCCCTGTCTATTTGCAATACCAACTTTGTCTTAAGCTGTTCCTTTATCCTGAAATTGACAGAGGACGGCTGCAGCAGTGACTCTAGTGAAAGCAGCGACTCCGACGACAGCAGTGGGTCCAGCAGCTCAAGCAGTGGCTCCGGGGGTTGCAGCAGCGGCTCCGGTAGCAGCGGTGGCTCCAGTAGCAGCGGTGGCTCCAGTAGCAGCGGTGGCTCCAGTAGCAGCGGTGGCTCCAGCTCTGGAGGCGGCGGCAGCAACTCTGACTGCCTTTCTGCCTGTATCTCAATCTGTGAGTCTCAAACTCAGTCAGTCTGTGACTCAGAAACCAGTTTGTCATTCTGCCAGTCAGTCTGCATAGCAGTTTGTGAGTCTGACGATTTTCCAGTCTGCGTCCCTGACGATGACTCCAGTGGCTCAAGTAGCAGTGGCAGTGAATCCAGCGGCAGCGGCAACGGCAGCGGCAACGGTGGCGGCGGCGGTGGTGGCAACGGTGGCGGCGGCGGTGGCGGCAACGGTGGCGGCAACGGTGGCGGCGGCGGTGGTGGCAACGGTGGCGGCGGCGGTGGCGGCAACGGTGGCGGCAACGGTGGCGGCGGTGGCGGCAACGGTGGCGGTTCAAGTGGCAGTGACTCCAGTGGCTCAAGTGGCAGCAGCAGTGGCAGTGGCGGCAACAGTGGCGGCAACGGTGGCGGCAACGGTGGCGGCAACGGTGGCGGCGGCGGAAACGGTGGCGGAAACGGTGGCGGTGGCGGCGGTGGCGGACATGGTGGCGGCGGCGGTGGCGGACACGGTGGCGGTTCAAGTGGCAGTGACTCCAGTGGCAGCAGCAGTGGCAGTGGCGGCAACAGTGGCGGAAACGGTGGCGGAAACGGCGGCGGCGGTGGCGGACACGGTGGTGGCAACGGTGGCGGCGGCGGTGGCGGCAACGGTGGTGGCGGTGGCGGACACGGTGGCGGTTCAAGTGGCAGTGGCAGTGGCTCAAGTGGCAGCAGCAGTGGCAGTGGCGGCAACGGTGGCGGCAACGGTGGCGGCAACGGTGGCGGCGGCGGCGGACACGGTGGCGGCGGTGGCGGCAACGGTGGCGGCGGTGGCGGACACGGTGGCGGTTCAAGTGGCAGTGGCAGTGGCTCAAGTGGCAGCGGCAGTGGCTCAAGTGGCAGCAGCAGTGGCGGCAACGGTGGCGGCAACGGTGGCGGCGGCGGCGGACACGGTGGCGGCGGTGGCGGCAACGGTGGCGGCGGTGGCGGACACGGTGGCGGTTCAAGTGGCAGTGGCAGTGGCTCAAGTGGCAGCAGCAGTGGCAGTGGCGGCAACGGTGGCGGCAACGGTGGCGGCAACGGTGGCGGCGGCGGCGGACACGGTGGCGGCGGCGGCGGCAACGGTGGCGGCGGCGGCGGACACGGTGGTGGCGGTGGCGGCAACGGTGGCGGCGGTGGCGGACACGGTGGCGGTTCAAGTGGCAGTGGCAGTGGCTCAAGTGGCAGCAGCAGTGGCAGTGGCGGCAACGGTGGCGGCGGCGGCGGACACGGTGGCGGCGGCGGCGGCAACGGTGGCGGCGGACAAGGTGGTAGCAGCAGCAGTGGCAGTGGCAGTGGCGGCAACAGTGGCGGCAACGGTGGTGGTGGAGGCGGCAAGGGCGACTCCGGGAGTGGCGGTGACTCCGGTAGTGGCGCCAAGGGCGACTCCGGGAGTGGCGGTGACTCCGGTAGTGGCGCCAAGGGAGGCGCCAAGGGAGGCGCCAAGGGAGGCGCCAAGGGAGGCGCCAAGGGAGGCGCCAAGGGAGGCGCCAAGGGAGGCGCCAAGGGAGGCGCCAAGGGAGGCGCCAAGGGAGGCGCCAAGGGCGACTCTGGGAGTGGCGGTGACTCCGGTAGTGGCGCCAAGGGCGACTCCGGGAGTGGCGGTGACTCCGGTAGTGGCGCCAAGGGAGGCGCCAAGGGAGGCGCCAAGGGAGGCGCCAAGGGAGGCGCCAAGGGAGGCGCCAAGGGAGGCGCCAAGGGAGGCGCCAAGGGCGACTCTGGGAGTGGCGGGGCCTCCAGCATCAGCGGTGGCCAGAGTGGAAGCACTGGCCCTAAGGCCGGCGGTGGCTCCACAAGCAGCGGTGGCCACGGCGGCCAGTATGAGAAACCAAAAAAGAAGGGAAAGGGAAAAAAGAAAGGGAAGGGGAAATGGTGGAATCGGAAAGGATAAGCCCGCTGGTATATGTGAAATCATTTCCGGTTTGATTGAAGGTAACTGACGCTACTGTGTTACGCTGATGACCAGAATGTCTGCATCAATATACTTTATTAGATATAATCTTAGGTTCATAGCAGAGAGATGTCAAATCTTCAAGTATGCAAAAAAATGAAAAGCATTGAAGCAAATATAGATAAATCCGGCATGATCTGTTGTTGCAAATGTGGCTTATATCTGTCAATCCGATCCGAAATGTCATCAGCGCCAGTTCATAGAAAAGAAAAGAAAAGTCATGTCCAAAACACGAGTCAAAACAGGAAGTGCTGCTGCAGTAACGTAGAAAGCCGCCAGGCAACTCACGATCGACCCATCGACAACTTCTTGAATCATCCTGTCCACAGCATACAAACCTTTCTAACAATGATTCAAATCAAGATTTTATGTGCAAAATTGATCAGTTCTACATGCCATTGGTTAATATATTAAATGCCTTGAAGTCAGATGATAATGAAAATGAGGTCCTGATTTGCATCTCACTAAGAATTTATCATAGTGCAACCAAGAAGTTATCATAGTGTAACCAAGAAGTTATCATAGTGTAACCAAGAATTTATCATAATGTTACCAAAAAGTTATCATAATGTTACCAAAAAGTTATCATAATGTAACCAAGAAGTTATCATAGTGTAACCAAGTTATCATAGTGTAACCAAGAAGTTATCATAGTGTAACCAAGAAGTTATCATAGTGTAACCAAGAATTTATGATAATGTTACCAAAAAGTTATCATAATGTTACCAAAAAGTTATCATAATGTAACCAAGAAGTTATCATAGTGTAACCAAGTTATCATAGTGTAACCAAGTTATCATAGTGTAACCAAGAAGTTATCATAGTGTAACCAAGAAGTTATCATAGTGTAACCAAGAAGTTATCATAGTGTAACCAAGACGTTATCATAGTGTAACCAAGATGTTATCATAATTTAATCAAGAAGTTATCAGTGTAACCAAGCAGTTATCATAGTGTAACCAAGAAGTTATCAGTGTAACCAAGAAGTTATCATAGTGTAACCAAGAAGTTATCATAGTGTGACCAAGAAGTTATCATAATGTAAACAAGAAGTTATCATAGTGTAACCAAGTTATCATAGTGTAACCAAGAAATTATCATAGTGTAACCAAGACGTTATCATAGTGTAACCAAGACGTTATCATAGTGTAACCAAGAAGTTATCATAGTGTAACCAAGAAGTTATCATAGTGTGACCAAGAAGTTATCATAATTTAATCAAGAAGTTATCATAGTGTAACCAAGCAGTTATCATAGTGTAACCAGGAAGTTATCATAATTTAACCAAGAACTTATGTAACCAAGAAACATTCAATAAATAGTGATAGAGAAATATTGCGTGTTCGTCATTCTATTTTTTCCTTCAGTTATATTACAAGTTACATCTTTCGTCAGACTAGTTACAATCATGAGCCCGAAACTAGATCATAAAGGCAAGGCAGTGCTACATTTTTAGAGTAGTGTCCTGGTGGAATGCATTTAATTTACCAGAAGATGTGGTCTCAGCGCCGACCGTGAACGTTCAGTTTTGAGGCAAGACTAGACAAGGTCATGGAAAATCGTCCCGTTATGTACAACTGTAGAGCTTCGGACAAACCCAACATGTCTGTATGCTGACTGAAGAGATGACAGGTTCAATAGGAGCGGCTTCAACTGGAGCGAGACTCCTGCCTAACCGAAGGACTCTACTCTACTCTACTGTACATGAATCTTCTGAGTGAAGTTGCACCCCCCCCCTGCATATTTCACTCCATCTCCAAGCAGATACGGGGATCTGGATCATTCTTTATTTAACGCTGAGAGTCAGTCGGCTCCTTGCATCTGCTTGGAGAATGCATGAAGGGATGGATGGATGGATGGATGGATGGAAGGAAGGGTCGATGGATGGATGGATGGATGGAAGGAAGGGTCGATGGATGGATGGATGGATGAATGGATGGGTCGATGGATGGATGGATGGATGAATGGAAGGGTCGATGGATGGATGGATGGATGGATGGATGGATGGATGGGTAGGTGGCTGGATGGTGGATGAATGGATAAGTGGATGAATGAATGGATGGATGGATATATTTTTCCCACTATTTGCTTCTTTTGCCAAAGGATTTTCAGCAGAGTGAATACAGTGCACAGAATGGGGAGGGGTGTCATTGGGGGCTTATATGTCCCTTGGAATTGGTTATGTGGACAACAGAAAGTTTTTAGCTGACTCAGACTTATCAAGAAATTCATCAATTGTAGTGGTTTTGGGCCTGATTTGTAACTTTCTGTACCTTTTATTGACAAAGTAATATGCACTCTCATGAAATGCTTCAAAGTCTAACCTGGCAGCTTTTCAATACAATGTAAATGGTGGGAGAATACTCTCCTTATGCTAGGATGATCAGCTTTTAACTTTTTCTTCAGTTTGTGTCACTTTTTGGTGAATGCTATGAAGCCTATCTAATGCCTCAGACCACTGCCAAAGCCTTGAGGAAAGTCCTCTGACACCTGCCATGAGATCTACTCCCCTGGGAGCATTCCTGGTCAGAAAGCTTTGAAAGTTGGCATAATCTTTGAGAACTCTTACCCGCATCATGGGAAGTGATTGAAACTTGTCAATTTTGAACTTGAATTTGGTTACAGGGCAAATTTTGGTATTCTACAGTAGTACAACAGGCACAGATGGCCAACTTCTGGCCTACTCAAAATGATCAGGTCACCACGCAACAAAAATGTTGCAATATCACATACAGGAATATTTGTTGGGTGGTGCCTTGTTCCTTGTCATTGCAAGTTTGTATCATTGTGGGTTTAGATGTCAGGAACATCAAAGCCCTTAAATATATGCCATGGCATCAAATTACTCACTGACATAATCACTCATGACTTAACAACTTCCCTACAAATACTCAAGTACAC